>JAPYYQ010000148.1:0-136473 GCA_030522585.1 Anagyrus pseudococci | reverse complement strand
TCGGCCAGTTTGTGTGTAAATTTCATCAAAATGCATCGATGTCCGGGGTTTACTAAGACACATAGTAATTTTTACCCTACAATTTTTCTCAGTGTACGCCTCGACGTCAACGCTCTGTAACGTTTCGATTTCAGTTTCTCTTTAGTATTCCGCACGAAAAAGTAACTTATAGAGGTAAACGCTAAACATACGTGGCTGAGGAAGAAAGGAAGGACAGTTAAACAGCGAGAACTAACAATGGGCTTGGAGGAACCATGAAAACGTATGCGCCTTCAGCCATCCATGTAACACAGCAGCAGCGTCCATGCGTTCTCTCTCTCTCTCGCGAGATGAAGCTCACGAAATGGTCGAGCATGCGCGCGTGGCAGTAGCGCTGAAAACGCGCGGCCTACCCATCCGTCCTGCCGAGGTTTGTCGCTGCGATATATATTCCTGAAATGGTAGTACCTCCCTCCCCCCCGAAGCCTCTCCATCTACCTCAGCAGTAGAGAGTGCATACATCGAGAGCTGTATCTATTTCACTGGGTTAGCGGCACGCGCTTCTTCTTCTTCTTAGTCAGCGTGGATAGAGCCCCCGTTCGGTGGCTATTGACCAGAGCGGCACGCGCTTCGCGGGGAATCACCTCTCTCTCTCTCTCACTCTGACGCAAGATTGAACCGGGCGAGCGTGAAAGCCGATATAGGAGAGCTATCGGTCTCTCGTAAAACTCCCTGAGCTATAACCCTCCCACTTTTCGATATAACCCCCCCTCAACCATCCTCCTCACCAAGCACCGAGAGAGAGCACGTCCATCCTGCTATTACGACAGCTAGGGATCTCTCTCACGAGTTTTACGAGGTTTTTCGACTTCTTCCTTTTTTTCGGATCCCCGACTTTTCTTTTTTTCCGTATATGTATACCTGGCGTGGAAGAGCGGCGACGTGAAATTCGACCGAGTGCTTTTTACGCGGATTTGCCAGATGTGATACGACGTTTTTTGGGCGGGGGGTAAGGGACGCGAGATTTTTGGGGGAAAAAAGCGAGAGGGACCCTCGCGAATATGGGATTTTTTGAAAGGCTAAGATGGCTTTTTTAGAAAATATTGATGGGAAACAGCCAAATGGGTTTTTAGTCGTGGGGGCCTGGAAATTCGCGAAGAGGAGTATGACGGTGTATCCTTGATATTCGATATTTTCCTTAACGTGTAAGATAAACAAAGGGATATGTAAAACTATAACGCTGAGTTTACATGAAGATGCATTAAACGCTTCAAATTTGCCTGATTATCGTATACGATTTAACAGGTTTAAAAAAAAACCTGTGCACGTGTGTACGAGAGAGGGAGGAAGCGAAAAAGCAAATGATTCGCTTAATTTGCGATGGGAATAATTTTCGGGCTCGAGTTGTAAAGTTTCGCCGGGGGAGAGAACTACGTATAGCCGAGCGGTTTACCCAGGAATTCCAACAACGCGCATATATGTATCCAACGCGGTCACGCGGACCTCTCCTTCTCTTTCGGCTGTGTATTGCGTGCAAAATACTTTTGGAGAATTTTATAGATGCCGGAACTTGATTTAACGCGCAAGCATTTTTACTTTATTTAACCGACCTGCCCCCTATACCACATTTACCCCCCCCCCTTCTGCTTTCATCATTCCCAAATGTTTCCTCTCATTCTCGTTCAGCCCGACGTAATAATACTTTAACGAATTTTAAATTTATTACCCGCGCGGAAGAAGGTATAAGCTCTCACTCACTGCAGACTCGTGCGCCGTCAACCGCCAAAGCAGGCTTTACGAAAATCCGGGAAACAAAACGACACGGCGACGTATAATATCACCGCGCAAAATGTATACTGAATTCTTGAAATATCCCCACTATGCCTATCATCGTTATACCAAAAAAAAAAAAAACAAAACCCTACGAGGCTTGATTCATCATTACAAACTTTGGCCCGCGATCAATGAGAGAAGCGGCAAGAGAAGCAATCCAGCAGGCTGCGAAATATCCCCATGGAAAAAGGCATAACACCGAGACGCGCTCTCTTGCTCTCTTTCAGGGGGCCGACGGAACAGAAGAGCGGAAGGAAAAGTCGCGAGGCGAGTAATCAGCGGCCTGGGAATGGAGAGAAAAAAAAGGCCTCCGACGGAAGTCCGGGTGGGCGGGGAGGAGGGGGGTAAAAATGAAATAAAGCACCAGGGCGCGGCAGAGCCGCTGCGCGCCCGGGGTATTATAAAAATCCGCAAAATAACCGAGCAGGGCCATTAGCGATGCTCTTTTAACCGCCAGCCGACCATTCAGTAGTCCGAACACCCCGCTCTCTCTCTCTCTCTCTCTCTCTCTTACTCTTACACGCTATAGCGGACGAGAGCTTTCCGTCTCTTTTTCGGACTCGTACCGCGTGATGCGAGTGTAAATTTTCCAGCGGCGGTCGCTCCGCCACCTCCTCCTCCTCACCGCGCTCTTTTCCGTAATACAGGCTCCCTGTGTACGCCACAGTATGTATGTCTGCGTGTATGCGGGGGTTGGCTTTTTTGCTCGTGATTATTTTGGGCTACTGCGCGTCAGGTGCGAATATATTCGCCCGATGATGATGATGATGATAATCCCCACGTGAATGATTGATTAATCTCGGAAAATGAAAATGCAAATGTGGCGAGGAGTATTAAAAGTCCGCCGTTGTACTCGTCGTCGATATAAGCAGCCTCGGCGCTCAACTTTTAAAGCCTCTCGTGTCCATTAGTACGCCTGGTACGGGCAGAGCCTCCATATTTTCAATAACATCAATCGAGCACAACTTCAGCTCAGCCGCAAAAGAGCGAAAGAGAGTAAATTACATGTCCATCGCGTGCAAAATTTTTCCCAGCGCGCCGAGCTACGCACATAGAGGCATCAGCAGCTATCCAACGAATTTTCCATAGGCCGCGATGGAAAAGCCGGCCCATACACGTATATATATATATATATATATACATACAGCCTCCGGCCGAATTCGCAACTGATCCTGAATTTATGAACGCCCGGGCAACGCGGCACTGCCTCTCTCTTTCTCACACACACGTCCGCCTACAGCCGTGTAAAGTCCATATACAAGCGAGCCGGGTGGTACACAGGGGGGTGACCGGGTGGTACAGGGGGGGGGGGCACATGCGATGCGCTTCGTATACGCACACACAATACTTTCCGGGAGAGAGGGGGGGAGAGAGAGAGAGGGAGGGAGAGAGAGAGAGAGAGAGAGAGAGAGAGAGAGAGAGAGAGAGAGAGAGAGCGAAAGAGAGATGCAGGAGAGAGAGAGCCTGAATATGTGTGTGTATATACGCGTGTGTGTGAGAGACCGGGGGATGAGGTTGGCCAAGCTTTTCAGCCTGCAACCTCCCCCCAACCCACCGGCCGTTCCAGTGGTAATCCGACTGGCTAGCCACTCGCGCCAACAAATACCCTCACCGTCAGCCGCTACGCGGTTCCACAGAGTGAGAGGGAGGGAGAGAGCGCATGTACGGCCCTTTTTCGCCTCTTTCCCTCGTAACCCCATCCCTCTCAGCCTCCGCTCAGCCTCCCCTCGCCTAACCATCTACCACATACTCTCTTCTTCTCTAGCCTGTAGGACCACTAGCCTGCGGACCACTGCTCTCTTTCTCTCTGTCTCTCGCTGAGCATCGTGCGAAGTGGCGCGTCAGGACTGTTTACGCGTCTGCTCAAGTATATATGCTTATACGCGGATGTATAACTATGTATACGTGGCACTATAGGAACAGCGGCATCAGCCGTTACTCCTGTTCTCTCTTTCTCTCTCTTTCTCCTTTGGGAGTAATTTTTAAGCTTTGAACAATAATATCGCGGCTTGGCCGGCACCTCGGGGCTCGGCTCCAGGGACTTGAAAATGAGGCCTCTGTTTTTCGCTCTCCAGATTCGCTTTTATTACATCGCTCTGCGTTTGATCTAAATTTTCGCCTGGAGAAACTAAAGGATTTAACGAATAATTTTGAAATCTATCCTATTATAATCTACTTTTTTTTTAAAGAAAAAATAAATGTACTATTCTTGTTAGAACAGCGTCGCGTATATTAAACACCTCGCGATTATTTCCACGCGATAGCTCCCGGGGGTCGATATGGAAAAAGAGGTGCATTATACATAGCGAAAACCTAATATATTCACCAACTGCGTTTCGTCCATCAGACGAAATTTTCAAGCGAAAAGCAGCCGGGGCAGCAGTAGTGGACGCTCGCAGAGAGAGAGAGAGAGAGAGAGAGCACGCATTATACAGGCTCGCTGCTGCTACTGCATGGAAAGCCAGAGTAGCAGAGCAAAAACATAGCCCCCGGACCGCGCTCGGGCGCCAGGCCATCCATATAACCGGGCGCAGAGAGCGAGCCTATATAGGAGAGAGAGAGAGAGAGGAAGCACAGGGAGAAGGAGTGAGAGGGGGGTGGTTGGGAGGGAACGGGGCTGAAAAGAGCGGGAGTAGAGGAGAGAGTGTGGGTCCGGTAGGACGGGGGTGGGCTGAGAGGCTCTCTCTGTCGGGTGAGGGATATGCAGTGGCCGCGCGGCGGTACACTCTGGTGAACCGCGCCCCCGACACCCCGGGCGCACCGCGAAATGCGCGCGCCCGACTGACGCGTGCGCGACGCCCGGCGGCCTATACGCCTCGTGTATATACATATACACATACGCGCACATCGACGGGAAAATTTTTTCTTCCTCTCCCACCTCCTACTACTCGGCCATTTGGTCGCGCGTCAGCGAGCGAGCTTCCGCGCGTCGATGCGCATGCTGATTCCCGATCGCTCTCGCGTCCATCGATCGCTTTGCCTTCGACCTATACCCCCCCCCTTCTGCTCGACATCCAGCCGACGATGACATTGACTGCTCGTAGTAGTCGTAGAGAGCCGTATGCTCTTTCTCTCTGTGCTGGCAAATCGTTTTTCCCTCTTTTGGCCTCCACCCCCCACACCCGTATATGTATATGCGGCTACCCACGCGCGAGCCAAGAGCTACTGCCGCGCGCTCTGCCTCTGGGGGATTTTTAGCTGCGTTGGAAAACGCGTGATATGTCGCGGCTTTTTTGGCTTTCTATACCTCCCACCGTACCTCTCCCCGTATCTCTCCTCTTTTCACCGATATACCATACACCAGCATATTCTATACTGTATTTCGTGTAGTCGCTGGATTCGTTTGATTGCGACGATGAAATGCTCATTTTTGCCGACTCTAAAAGACCCGCACGCACTCGTTAGGACTGCATTGAGATTTTTTTGTACGTCGCGTTTACTTTTCTTTCAATTTCATCTAATCGCGCGACGCGTATTAAAAAGATCATTATATCTTCATTAGTCATCCAAAATATTTCTTCTCAACATCTATTCTTTTAAACCAAGCATAATCTACCCCTAGACTCGCATCTTGATCGTCAGTCCGTTACATCAAGCTCACACAGGTGTACATAACAACGTTGGCTCCAGAAAATTTCGGTCCACCAGTAAAACGTTGCCTCTCGGGGAAAGGGGAACGCAAGTTAACGGGATTACGAATAATTTAGTTGACGGCCTCGACGCTTTTCCGCGACGCCCTTCGCGCGGGGCACTATTACCGTGTCCAGCGTGGTAGCACCAGGCGTTGTAATGCGCGCGGAAGAACGTGCCGGCGCGCAATTAACGTCGAGGGCGCGCGGTTTGCGCCTCGGGGCCTCGTTGCAACCCTCTCCGGGCTATTCTTTATTTTTTTTTCGCCCTCCGACGCACCACGCGTCAAGCGTGTGACTCTCTCTCTCTCTTTGTCGGCGAAGGGCTTGGGAGCGCGCGCACCTTGTGAGAGCGAGGCTGTCTTTTTTTTTTAATTCGCGCGTGGCCTGTGTGTGTGCGTCGTAATTACATGATGCTTCAGGGGCTGTTATACAAACCGTCGTTGTTTTTTTAAACTGTTCGGCCGAGTACACACCGAGGCTTCTGCCCTCTTTTTTTACTCTGCCGACTGTCTTAGCGTGTTCGACTGACATCCTTCTTGCAAAAGGTGGTAGGTCTATATGTGACACTGACCGATGATGAGTCGAACGAGACGATAAAAGCGTAAACCTATAAAAATGTTGGAAAAAAAAGCCGAAAATGTAGACGGATGCAAGTCCGGTCGCACAGCCGCCCCGGCAAACAGATTTTCCGGCGAGCACGCCTGCGAGGCGGGCTGACATTAATCAGGCACAATTTAAAGGCTCGTTAAGTTCGGCTAACGACGTAAGCCGAGGAACGAGAGCGGAGGGTAAAAGAGGGGCTTGGCACAGAGAGACAGACAGAGGGATTAGATATATTATTTACGTGAAATTTGTTGTGCAATGTGCAAAAATAAAGGTAACAAATGTTCTTATAGCAAAATTTAGTCAACAAAAAACATATTGTCTTTTCCCTCGGATAAGACCGAAAGAACAGAGGGAGAGCCGGGGGAAAACGAGTGGATTTGGCATGTAGAGAAGAGAGCCAACAGTTGCCCCGTGCGCAGCTCTCTCTCTCTTCGCGCGGTCGCGAAAGCGGCCAACCAGTTAACCGGCAATTAGCCGATATCCTAGGGCTCTGCGGCCCTTGTCGGCCAACGCTCTTGTAAATTAGCCAGTGCCAGAGCGAGCCGACCGGAAACCCCTGTTCAACCTACACCTACTCCCACGCACACGCGCGTATTTCGCGAAAAAAAATGAAAAAGGAAAGAGGAAGAAATTAGGGAGTGCGTTGGGCTATAAGGTGGATATACACGCCGGCCTGATCGTTCCGTTTTCTTTCGGCTCTCTTTTTTGATGGAAACACACACGCCGTTGGCAACTTCCGACAGCGAGTTGGATGGCGCTTTGAGCCCGGAGCCTGTAATTACGCAGCGAGGCCGTAGGAATTCCGAGCGTTTAACAATGCGCGCGCGACGTTTACGCGTTTTTGGTTTTTTTTTCGTTGGTTTTTTACAGTGAGCATTCGGTTCCGCTGGACGCGCGGATCGCGAGTATTAGATCTGAGTGTTATGCCAATTGAGTATTGAATAAATTATAAAAAAAAAATTTTTTATTTACAAATAAAATAATTGCAAATGAATTGGGTAAAAAATGTTCTCATTATAAACGCAGAAGAGGGAGAGAGATTAAAAATCCCGCTGAAAACTTATTTAGCGAGTGGGCACAGGACGAAGCCGATATCGCTGACGGTCTTCCTCTCCCCCTCGCGGCTGTACACCGCATATACCAGTTGACCAATACTCTCGCCGACCGCATATACATTGCCCCGAGAGCCGCCGCCGGGGCACAGGCGGGAAACGATGGCCGGAAGCCGCGCATCGGCGGCTTGTCCATCTTCGAGCCCCAAAAACCGCGCGCTGACCCCTCCTCTCTCTCCTCTACACGTTATACGTATACATATACCGGCTGCAGCAGGGGCTAATTGCTCTCGCGGCTCTCTACTCGCTCTCCCGAAGCGCCGCTCGATTTTTTACGAGCTACGCCCGCACGCCCCTATGTATATGTATACACCACGTGTGTACGCGTTCGATGCTCTCGGGCCTAAAAGTCGCGTTCTCGCCTGGTTCGAACGAGAAGCGAGTTACTATTTTTTCCCCTCCCCTGGTTTTTTTTTAAAGCAGGCAAGGGTGCGGCCGTGTATAACAGGATCGTGAGCGTTTTTTTTTCGCTGGCTCGATATCGCTGAGTGTCTGGGTGTTTTTTTGTTCACCGCGTAAAATGTTTGCGGGGGTTTTTGATAATCGTACGGGGTATTTCGGGTGTTTCCGAGATTAGTTTTTAGAAGCTCGTAGGGGGGTGAAAATAATCGCTTGTTAACTCGTTGCGCTGTTTGAGCTTGAAAGGGGTGGTGGTGTGTTTGTAATAAGGGTAGGGCCGAAGCCAAGCTGCAAGTTAAACGGGCGAGAGCGCAAATTGCCAAGGTTATTTCACGGTTAAACGCCTGCGTCTTCTGGGAAAGGAAAAAAGGAAGTACAATTCGAGCGCTTGTGTATACGTTGAATATATCAAACGTCAGAGTTTAGTCTCGACACCACCGACTGGGACTATATCGTCACGGGGAACCCCCCAATTACCATTCAACGTTTGGCAGGCCCTCGGTTTTTAACATAAAACAATCCATTATTTTTATCATTTCAAAGAACCGCATAGCTTAAAGACCATACGTAACCGGCGCAGAAAAAGCCTGGCGTGTCAAGCGAGAAAGAGAGAGAGAGAGAGGAAAAAGAGTCAGAGAAACGACGGGGGGTCGGAGGCCGGATGCAGCATCGGAGCCGCTTATCGCGGCCGGGATCTGTGCAGTCAGCTCTGCCGAGGGGGGGAAGACAAGCGCCGGAGTCGCGTGGGAAGAAGTAACGGTCTGCGGGGGATTATCTCGCTGTACGTCGAGGAAAAGCGGGTAGACTGGACATAGTGGCTGCTGGGAAGATAAGGCAGTGGAAGATGTAGCAAGGATGGGTAAAGATGCGGTGTGGCTGTTACGAAGAAGCTATAGCCTTTGTTTCTGTATTCCTGTTTCCGAAGGATTATTCGGAATTCCGATTTTAGCGGTTGCTTTAATAATCACGCTGATGATGGTTTTAGCGTCTGGCCTTTGCAAGTGGGAGAGCGGCACGCGCACGAGCGTTTCTCTCTCGACTGCCATCTGTGCGCACGGGAGCGCTTGTCTTCCTTTAATTACAGAGCGGATTCGGTATGGAGAGAGAGAACAAGAAAGAAGGAAACGAGGAATAAACAAGGCAAACGATAGAGATGCGGGAGAGAAAGAGGAGGGAGATGACAGGTAAAGGGTAGGAGGAAAATTCTAGCCTCGGTTAACCTCTGAATTCTTAAAACAGACATAAAGTTTCGGCGATTCGGCCGACGAGTTTACTCCCCCTACCCACCCTTTGATTATCCCCGCGTGTCCGGGCGCACGGCTAACGTTAACGAACATTAAATTAGGACAAATTGATGGGCAGGAGAACGGGATATATGCCGTATACAACCTGTATACCCTATACCATCGGTATACACACTGTAGTGGGTTTGTGTGTGCGCGAAAAATAAGCTTACACGGTTACGTGCGAGGGCGAAAAAAATAACAGTGGAGAGACGGGTACCGTGGGCTTTCATTGACTTAATAATCAACGCAATCTTGCAGTAGAGTTAATTTTTTGTTCCTACTTTTTCTGTTAATAAACGGAATACTTTTTTGAAAAAGTTCGGCCCGTTCGAAATTTTGAGGAAATTTTCACGAAAAAATATATTTACGTTGAAACGTTGCAATTTTTATATTCGAGTACACGATCAAAGGGATATTTCAGTAGGGAATATGAAACAACCCAAATTTTGATCCAAATTATCAAAGGCCCCACTACGAATTTTGAATCTCTAATTTCACAACAAAAAAAAAAAATTCCTCCAATGAAGCCATCGAAAGGTTACGGATAATCAAAGAAAAAAAAGAGGGGGTTGAGGCGGAAAAAAAGCAGGTCGCAAAAGCCGAGAGCTACCTCAAAAGCGATATTGAGTAGCAGGACGGAAATAAAGCCGCGAGTAGAGAGAGAGAGTGAAAAAAAAGGCGCGTCGCAGTGGAAAAAGCCATGACGTCACACGCGTACACAGGCTATGCAGATCCACAGAGAGAAAGATACAGAAAAAAGGGGTGAAAACCGGAAAACTCAGGCGAGAGGGCAAGTCTCAAATTAGTCGACTCGAATTGCAAGTGCTCAAGAGAGAGGGACTTGAAGTGTTCTCTCCTCTCGAAAAAAAAATCCGAGAGCGGCTCCAGCAAGCCGGTCGCCTCTGTCCTTTATTTCGCGCGTCCACCGGGCGCCTCTCGTGAAAAATCGCCCCGATGCCGAGAGAGAGAGAGAGAAAGAATCGACGAGGAGAGAGAGAGAGAAAGAGTTGGCGAGGGCGCTTTATCGAACTCTCATTATCACCAGCTCTCCCAGCCAGCGTGTGCGCGTACGTATACGTGTGTGTTCCTCCCATCCCCACGGAGCTGTCGATACAGATGAATGCGGAGGGGGTGGTCCGCGGGAGAGACTGGGCTGTGTACGAGAGAGCGAATGTGTTTTTCGGGCTGGTGTGGTCGGCCGCCACTCCCTCCCTCGCCGAACACCTCCTACCAGCTTCTCCCCGCTTTTTTTTCACCCCCTCGCTCGCTCTCTCTCTTCTCGACGCGCTACCGATTTCTCCGGCGTTTCTCTCCTTTTTCCTTGCTTACACCCTTCCTCTCTCGGCTCTTTCGTGTGCGGCTCTTCATTTTTTCCCCTCAACCCCCCGCGCGTATACACAAATGCTAAGGGTCGCGCTCGTGTGCGGAGAGCCAACGCGTCTACGTACACACGAAGAAACAGCGATCGCTCGCAGCTCTCTCGTACCTCGTTTATAGCTGTATCCATGCATAGCTCTTTCGCTGGTGCATTGATTGGCTATGCGCGCGCGCAAGAAGCTACCGCACGCGAAGTGCACCGAGCGAGAGAGCAGCTCTCCCCTTAGCAGAGCCGGCGTGTCGTGCATCGAAAAGCCGTGTTCGCCTGGTGCCTAGCTCCTCTGCGCTCTCTTTTACTCGCGTTCGTCGAAGAGAGAGAGAGGCCCCTTTGAACCTCGGCAGCTCCGTCCACACTTTGGAACAGCAGCGGCGATGGCAGCACACCAGGCTACACTATACACCCCCAGGCGTACCCCTTGCCTCGCGCGCGGCTGGACGGCGTCGACACTAGCCCCCCTTTGCTCTTTCTCTCTCTCTCTCATGGGCTCGCCGGACGCAATAATAAACAAGCGCCGGTCACCATGGCGACGCGTCCATCGCGCGCACCACAGCGCGAGAACAAAACACGCGCGCGCACCACCGCCGGCTTCTGCTCTCTTCCCTCTCGTGTGCGCGAACACCACCCCCCTCTACGGATACCAAGGGGCTGGAGGAAGCAAGGGGGGTTCGAGGCTGCTCTCTCTCTCTCTCTCTCTCTCTCTCCTTTATATTGCGCGTGTCCGCTCGGCCGTATACTCGCGCGCGAGCCTGTGTACACACGGCCGGCTCGCGCGTGAGCCTGTCTATGAAGCGAGCTGCTGCAACCCTGACAAATTGCACGATTTTCGAACTCGCGCGCAATACACCCCTTTCTACTTGCCCCTCCTCACTCCCACCCCCCCTTGGCGGCTTGCCCTCCTTCTCTCGCTATTTGCGAGCGAGACTACGGGCGAGAGAGAGAGCCCATAGGCCGCGGTCACGATGTAGCGCGCGCGGCTCTGTAGGCTTGTTTACAGGCGTTCGATTATTTGCTTAGGCCGAGTTTTTTGCGGAGCGCCCGAGGCTGAGAGAGAGAGGAAAAACTGCAGAAAAAGGCGATATAGTGGGAGCGAGTTTTCGCGGCGAGAGATGTTAATGGAATTGCTGGGAGAGAGATGGATTTAAGGGTGGAATTTAAGGTGATGATGAGGGGATTGTTTTTTATGAGGTAAAATGAGAATTGTTATGAGTTTTATTTAAAAGTTAATTTCAAAAGACAGCTCTAAGTACTGATAATTCAACTGAATTATAATTTGAAATAAAATATATTCTTTACCGTGTGTCCTTGACCATAAATTGTACAAAACTATTGTATTATAGATTTGTAATGTACGTTTTAAACAAAACTTTGTTGAATCGTAAACTGAAAATTTTTTGAAAATAGTAAAATTTTATACCATTGCAATGAGTTGTTTCACTTGGATAGCGTTAGGGGTTCGTCGCCTCGAGAGTCTCGGAGGATAAAAATGGGCAAATGTGCAGGTGCTGCCACCTTTTAGAGTAGCGCTGAACGATCATGTCAATTAGTCTCCGACTCGATCGTTTAAAAAACTGTAATTATTGAGGTATAGTAATTTTAACATTTCAACTTACAGAAAACACGAAAATAATTAAATTGATCAATCATTATTGCTAATTTATTGTATCTACATTTCATGATTTTCGATTTTTTTCATGTAATTTAGTCAACGCATTAAAGTTAGTTCAGAAAAAAACAGTTTTGGAAAGGAGTACTTTTCTGTACTTTATATTTATTTCGAACATTTACCCTCTGAGCTAACGAGCAAACCTTCCCATACATCCTAAATAAAAAACCGTTGCTTTGTATGCCAAATCTCTATTACAGACAATCTAACAACTTTCGTTCATACTTAAAATTCCACTCATAATTATAAATTATATACTTTTATAATTATTAATAATTTAAAAAATTTTTAATCTGAAATAATGATTTTTCCAAAATTCAAAATAAACCATCCAACCAATCCTCCTTCCTCCCATTAAAACCCCTTCAAAAACTTCCTTTTCCCCCGGTTAACGAAAATCGCAATTCGAAATCGATCCCTCCTCCGCGAACTCGTTCGGTTTGCCTCTATTATCCAAGACCGAAAGAGCCACACAACTCGTCGAAGAATCCGTGAAAGAGGAGGGTTAAAAGGGGGGCTCCGTAAGAGTCGGCGCATAGGAAGGCTTACCCTCCTCCTTCGGCGTCTTCGGCTGCGCTGCCTGCTGAGGCCAGGTATACAGGGTGGGCAGGCCGGGCCACAGCGCCGCCCCCCGTCGACGACTAGCGACGACTTACTTTCGCCTTGCCTCTTCCTTCTCCCGCCCACACGAACACCACCACCCCTTCACTCCCGCGTATACCCTTACACACCGCCAGACTGCGCACACGCGCACGCGATCCTTTTGCGGTCGCCTCCTCGCGGCGTCTCTCGCTTTGACCGAATCTTTCCGCCAATAGCGGCTTCATATACTTATTTGATACTTTTCGTTTGAGACTTTGATTCTCGATGTTTGATTTTGGTATAGTGAGTAAGGTTTATTAATTTTTAGGATTTGACAGATTGTTGTTTATTTTTGAAATATCGGCGCAGGAATAGGTGAGAAAAAATGTGTTATTATATTATTTTATAAATACATATTATAAAAATAAGTTGAATACATAATTAATATCGTTTGCAATATGTTACATAGTTAGAGTATAAACAAAATAAACATTTTGTTGAAGAAAGCTGAATTTATATAATTTTCAATACAAATCTGATACACATTTCATTATCAGTACAATAAAAAATGTAGACTATCAATACGCAGCACTAAACTCATCGCTAAAAATAGCAGTTCCCTTCGAAAACTCAACAACAAAAAACAAAAGAACAAGAAAACACCAGCACAGAATCTAAACCCCCTAAACAAAAAGTAAAACAGGCAATGGTACAAATCCGCGAAATCGGTAACGATGGCAAAAGCCAAACAGCAAGGCTTTCAATTCAAAAGAGCCAGGGCCCGCATTTCATCGTCTGTCTCTTTGTCAAACTATCACTAAACAGGCAAAAGAAGGGGGTCAGGGAGTATAGAGGCTCAAATTAATGATGCGTCGTCCATTGGCATTCGGGGGTTTTCGTGTGCGGTGCCATCCGATCTTCCATCTGCCGATTTTTCCCGCTGTTTTTATCTTCCGATTTGAAAGCTAAGCTCTCCCTCCGGTGTCGCTTTCATTTGGCGGCGGCTCTCTCTCTCTCTCTCTCTTCGAATTTGTAGAAGCTGAATGGCTTGGCATGATCAATCGTGGTCGTATTCAGGCTGAATTTAAAATGCACCGCGATAGGCGGTGGTGTATGGGTAGATCGGTTAGTTTTGGCTACTTTGCGAGTTTATCGTTAGTTTGATTAGATACTGCACTTACCAAATCCGATCGTATAACTAAGAAGAAAAACATCCCGTTATCCTTGTTACGAACACGCATTGATTCGAGCCGCATTAATAGTCTTATCCCAGCGAGATACTCGCAATAATGACACTTTAAAACGGAACTTAGAGCGGGCGCGCGACAGTCGTACAAATATCCGCGCCACAGCAGAGCCAGCGAGATACTGGAGATAATAATTTTTACGAGGCCCAGCCGGCGGTAAAGAGAAAGAGAGAAATCAAAAGAGTGGAGAGGGTAGGGATCACTGGCCTCTATCTCTTTCTCTTTCTATTCGCTCAACACATGTTCGACCGCTGGCGGACTACCCCTCTCTCTACCTGTGCTTTCTACCCCACCTCTCTAATCGCTCGATCCTCGTTCGTCCACCTTCTCCGCTACGCGTTTCGTCCCCCCACACACGCGATATTTGCGGCTGAAAGTGGGAGGGACTCTCTTTCTCCATCTCCCCTTCTTTTTCTTGTCCTCCCTTCTCTTCTCTCTTGCCTTCCATTCTTTTTTCTTTTATTGTTATTTTTAACGATATCGTTTTGAATCCAAAAAATACCCAATTTTTAGTGACATTTTTGTTGACTTTGCTAAAATGAGTTATTCGCGTAGCTTTACTCAATTTCATAAATATACCGATATTATTATAAATTTTAAATGCTAGATGCATAAGGAACGGCGCTACACAACGACTTTTTTCCCTTGATTGCTAAGAGGGAAAAGAGTCGGTGACTCCGGGTATACTGATTTTGCGGTCCATAGTGGGGAGAGGGCGAACGAGCAGTCGGCGGGGCAGTAACCACGGCCAACGGCGGGAAAGAGAGGCAGGAAGAGGAGAGAAAGAGGGTTGGCAATCGAGGTGGTGGAAATACCCCTCTCCTCTCTATCTCTCTCTTTCGCTCGCTCGCACACGTCTTTACACGTACACATGCACACTTTCGTTACACTCTTGTTATTACCGCGTTCTCCAGCCGTTGTCGTGCAATCATATCGCGCTTGCTTACCGACTTTCCCGCGTTCGATAACGATTGGACGACTCTTTATTTTTTATTTTTTCAATGTAAGGATCGTCTGGTTAACCGATTTTCAACATACGATGACTCTTTAATTTGAATAAAGTTTGTGATACGTAAAAATAGATTCAGTGTCTCTCTGTGTGTATTTTGAAAATAGTCGAGTGTTTTTTCAGTGGAATATGTGAGTGTGTCTAAGCAACAAGCAAGCCGCCATAACTGCCACAACATTCGCATCGATCAAAGAGCAAGTCAATTGAAAGCCAAGCGGATTTCCAAGGGGAAGGAGAGAGACTGCCTTACAGCTTTCCAACAGTCGGCCGCTTACACAGCCAATCGCAGCCGCATAATTCAATTAGCATCGTCCAATCAAAACCCAAATCAGAGAGAGAGAGAGAGAGAGAGAGAGAGAGAGAGAGAGAGAGAGAGAGAGAGAAAGCCCTATATGCATATACAGAACGCGCGCGCGGCCGTCTGAAACAGCCGGCACTGGGACACACGTCACACACGCGGGGAGGGTGGGCCACGTGGCACGCGCGCCAACTGAATAAAACAGCGCGCGCCCACGCGGAGCGAAAAGAAAGGAAACGAGTAAAAAAGAGAGAGAGAGAGACAACGTCGAATGCGAGAGCGGAAGTTGACGAGTGAGAGTGGGGGAGTAGCAGGCGGGGTGGGCTCGCTCTCTGACACGTGGCCCGTCACAGAAAAGAGGGAGAGCGAGAGGAGGCGGAGGATGGAAAAATTCACCGGGCCGCGCTTGAATGAAAGCTCTCTCTCTCCCTCCTCTCGCTCTCGGCTGTTACCGGCGCTTTTTTTACGAGTGCATATACCTCGTGCGCCACGTGCGCACGTGGACGCGCGTCTGTCGGTCGGCTCTTTTCATTTTTCCCGCGCTTCTTTTCCAATCGCCATGCGCTTGTTATTGGTGATTGAGCTTTTTGAAATTTTCAACGTTATCGTTTCTGCGTTGCGTTAACAATACCGATTAGCGAAGAAACCAACGATTTGAAATTTATGTTTTACAGGCAAAGAAGAGAAAGTTAGGAAAGAAGCGAGAGTTGGCTTAGAAGCAGAAGACTCGGAGGAAAAATTAGCTGGCGTACGCGAGCGCAATTCCGCAGCAAAGCAATCAGGTGACGCTTGCGCGCTCGCGTGTGTGTGCGTGCGAGTGACGAGGGACAATCGAACACGGCGAACTAGGAGGACAGTATGGCACTGACGAGCAGTCCCGGGGCAGATAATTCAAATCTCGTCGAATGCAGCCGTTCGTGCGTACAGCCCCTCTAACCCTCACCCCTCCTCTTACACTCAGCCCCCCGCTCATCCTGCGTGTGCAAGCTCGTTTGTCAATACACGACGACGCTGCTCTCCCTCGCTCGTCTGCATCATCGGCTCATCCCCTGATCTCATCCCCCCCTACCATCGCTATATCCTATCACCTGTTCGCCGATCTTAAATGTTTTCCTAGTCCGCGTTCGTTCGTTCTTTTCCTTCTCTTCCTTGTTGGTTCATCTGCTTGGCCGAGGCTGGCGAGTTTGATCACCTGCGCGATATCGAATTAATTTCTAACATTGATCGGATCGATATCCTGCCTGTCTGTGTGTTGAGCTTCTATGGGCCTACAAACAGTCGAGCGTAAAATTATCCATGACAATGCGATGATTAATAATCCATCTGTGCAAAGTCGAATGATTGCTTGCAAGAGCGTCTATGATTTTTGTTGTGCATTCTACTCTACTCTGGTATAATATTGAATCCATTTTTATATTCTACAATCCCGCAAGAATTTTACCCAACCAGTCATAAACGAACTCGCACGATATTCACATCGTTGCAATTAAAAGACCTACCTCTCACATACAAGCAAAAGACTCTCGAGAAACAGCCTACCCGCGAGTATAAAAACGATACAGCACAGACTTCCCCTGACGATATCCACCAAACGAGCTAGAGAGGAGTCTCTCTAGCGCGGCGCTTTTGAAAATCTAATAGCGCGCAATCCACTCGCGTGTGCGGCGCGCGGCTTGTCCCTCCCTCCCATCCCCGATGTTTGTCTGGTTCTGCAAATATACGATCGAGAGAGAACAGCCTTCCGCCTCGGCGGCACACTGTGTACACGCGCTCGCGCGTCGCTGCTTTGTATGGCGAGGCAGACTCGCACACACCCTGACCCACCAGATTCTCCGGCCGATCGTGAATTGTGGCGCTGCTGATATGACGTCGGCGATGCACCAGATGGATATATATAAATTTTCGAGCAGCGAACTTGTACTCGCCCACTGCCTTGCCCACTGCACTCTATATGGGTTTTATGTCAATTTATTTTTTTATTGGGCGCGATTACCGGTGATTCTCCGAGAATATAATTTTCTAGATCGAGACTCGGAGCTTATTGTTACTAAAATCAATTGAAACAATTGTTTAATTCAAGTAGCGAATTTGAATTAATTTAGTAATATAGTCCCCGCCTTAAACGAGTCTCCGTTGAAATTAACGTCCGAGCTTTGCCTTTAAAACGAGAGCAGAAAGAACAAGAAGAATCCTAACGAGTAAAGAGATAGAGGAGGAAGGGGGAAGGGGTAGAGAAGAGCAGAAAAAGGCGCAGCTCCAGGCCGCAGTCCCTCTCACGTCGGCCGAAGAAGAAAGCTCCCTTTCTTTCTCGCGAGGCCAGCTGCACGCGCCGTGGACCGCAGAGAGCTTGCGGGAGGTAGGGGAGGGTGTGTAAAAGGCGGCGGGAGCGACAAGGACGGCTGGGCGGCGAGAGCCAGAGAGAAAGAGAGAGCAAGTGAGTCTGGCGGGCAAGGAAAGATAGAGAGGAAGAGTATGGAAGAGAGAGAGAGTGGAAGTTGGCGGTAGTATAGCTGACCACACCAGGGTCCGAGGAGCGAAAAAGACGGAGAAAGAGAGAGAGAGAGGCCGACGAAGAGAGGATAGAGAGCGGGGGTAGAGCGAGAGAGGACGATAGGAAAAAGCGAGGAACAGAGATAGAGAGAGTCGATGCGAGAGAGAGAAGGGGTTAGCGGACAGGAGAGAGAACAGACAGAGAGAGCGACCGCGCGCGGAAGAGAGAGAGAGAGAGAGAGAGAGAGAGAGAGAGAGAGAGAGAGAGAGAGGGGCTTCTGGAGGGGAAGCTGGGGAGAGGAGCGGTTGACGGTGGTGCTGCTGTGCTGCTACTACTACCGCTACTGCTCCCCACGGTAGTAGACCGAGAGAGAGAACGAGAGAGCGTGGGAGGGCGGGGGGAGACCACGCGAAAGGGATGCTGCGCTGCGTGTGTAGGCATGGGCCAGTGCGTCAACGGCTCTTGCCTCACACGTACCGCTTCCAAATTATACTCAACGACGCGACTCTCAGAGCGGCACGCGCGCTTAGTTATACGTCCATTGCGCGATTCTACGGGCACGATCGGCTGAATTTTTTCGTTTTTTTTTCTTTTTCAAGAGATTGTAATACGATAGTGCGGAAAAAAAGGTGAACGATGCATGTACGAGGAGTGTTGGATTTTTTTTATTTACTCTGTTTTTCTAATGTTGTGGGATAGTTTTGTTGGTTGGTTGGACGTGGAGCTTTTTAGGGAGGTTTGGACGTTTTTGTAAAGAGTTAAATTTAGTGGAGGTAGTTGTTAAATAAGTGGTCGAGTGAGTGATGATCCGATGTGATTTGTCGTATATTGCTTTGAGTGAATTTTTTTCAAATTGAGTTTGATGTGAGTGATTTGTGGATAAAGGGTAGGGATGACGTTTCGGGTTTTTTAAATGGTTTTCCAAGAGATAATCGGATTTATTTGGGGGCGGGATGATAAATTGTATCGGATGATATTTGATGTTTGTATGGCGGATTGGTTTAGGTGACTGAGAGTACGGCGGTTAAGGGAAGAGAGTTTGTTTTAGATTCTTTTGGGGTTTCTTAAAAGTAAGAAAACGGGCTTGGCAAGAGACTTGAATGCAAAGTTAGGCGAGCATCTTAAAAATTGTTTTATTTCTCGGATTTAAAAAGACAAGTAGAATAAAGCGATGATAAATGTTAAAATGATAAGTTTATGCGTATTTCGTTACTGTATCACACGTTATAGGTTCGTTAAGCAATTGTCATGATTAATTTTAATTTTCTAAAAAAATACTTATGAAAGATCATACGATCAAAAATTTTAAATAAACGTGCTTTTCCGTAGACTCATGTTAACGTAAAGGAATGAAAATTAACAAATTTACTCTTAAAATTACAGAAAACAAAACAGATAAAAGAATAGCCCAAATAATATCAGAAACATTCCAAAGTGATTGGCAACTGTCATCAGGTGTGCAGTGTAAAAAAAATCAATTCCTAACGTTAATCACAATCTTCCAAATCAGAAATAATTAAACTACCCTTATTCGTAGCGACGGCAATTCTCATCACGCTCAATTAGCAATATCCCTTTCATAATCCCAAAATCCCGCAAAACATTCTACATACCCTATAAACTTACAAACCACTCTCAACCAAATCCTCAAAAACATCCCATAACTCCTGAAATCCCATAAAAATCCTCACATTTTCAAAAATCTCCTGTTGTGGCAATAGAGTAACCAAGTACAGAACGCATCCATCAGCGTTGGATCGGGCCACGTGCGAAGCGTCGGCTGCAGGCAGGCAAGCAGGCAGAGAGATAGGCAGTAGTCGTTGCGGGGGTGCGTGAGAGCGAACGCAAAAGAGAGAAAGAGATCACGGACAGGGGGGTGGAGTAGGGAGGGGCGGGGGTGAGGCCGCTGCTGCCGGCTGGTGGCAGTTCGGTACCTTTCGCCCCCCTCATTTTTCCCCTGTTTTTTCCTCCCACCTATTGCTCGGCCGCCCTCCCTTTGCACCCCCGGTTAGCGTGCTCTCTCTCTCTCTCGCGTGTCTCTCTTTCTAGCGCGCGGTCGGCGCAAAAATTACTGAATGAACGGTGACGTCAGCCGCGGATAAAAACGTAGCGGAGGTGGAGGGTGACGCGCGCGTGGGTGGAGAGAGCGACGGATCGCTAGCGACGGCACGTGTGCAAACCGGATGAGAAACGCCGGGGAATCGGAGGAATAAAAAAAGGAAAATTAGAGGATAAGTGCAGGAGGAGTAGTGTGCTCACTCTCGGGTGATTAGCGAACGATTGGCTGAGCTTTTTTTCGTCTGATTTAAACGCTGAGAACACTCGTCGGTTCGAGGCTATCGAACACGTTTGATGGAGGGCAAGAGGGGGGGATTGCGCAATGAAAAGGAGAAATTTGGAGAAACTATTTATCGCCGGGATTGTTACAATTCGCGCGTACATAACGCTTCCGCGTGTTCTCTCTCTGCGTAGTTGTAATTGTTTGATATAATACTCGAGTTTATTGAATACAACGTCGAGGGGCCGCGGGGGGCGATATTAAATTCAATTCGCTATCGGGGCGTTCCCCGGGGCGAGTGGCCGTTCTCGTACACTGCTCTCGTTTTAATTCGCTAATTAAAATTTCTAATGGCACTGATCAAACGCACTGGACTTTGTATTCCCTGGCATTCTTCCCCAAAGCTAGATTGTTCATGTGGACCGCGTCGTAAATATTAAATTACAAAGCCTCGCTCTCTCGTATTAAAATGTATCAAATTTTGTTTCGCAACGTTATTCCAACTGCTGCAGCAATAACAACACTTGTGCGTCTGACATTTTCCGAAATTCATAAACGAATTACGATTTTGAACGTCCAATTACGTCCATCAAATTGAAAAAAGGAAAATATTGTTCGCTCGAGAGTGTCCGCGCGAATCCGAAAGCGACGGTTAAAACCGGTTATATCCAGCCTCTCGTTTTGAGACTGCAGTAGAGACATAAAGACCCCTAGAATGACAAGCTTCGTTAAATGAATCGAGTTAAAGCGCGAGGGTGAAGAAACAACGCACAACCGCTTCCGTCGGCTTCGCTCGTGTGGCGCGTGAATGCTCTTTATCTTCTTTGCCAAAAGGATTCAAATTATTCGTTAGTGTTGCTTTAAACTAGTTATACTGACATTTCTGTTCATTAGGTGGGTCACAAGAGATTTGTCGATTAGGTTCTGGAAAATTTTTTCAAGTTTTTCCATTTTGTTGAATTTCCGTGATTCGCGATGAAATAACCTTCAATTTGTTTTTTGATTGCAGAATGAGCAATTGTTTACAAATTATGGACAGGATACTCCACGTTGAAGATAACAGTGTTTGAAAAGATCATAGTGCTGTTGAACAAAACAATTGATAATAGCCGTGAGATAACGATAATGTGAAATACTCGTATTACAACCATACCTACTCAAAGTGCCAAAAACCAAAGAAACAATCTAAATAGAGTCACCAAATAACAAGTGTTCCTATACTCTTAACTCTCATCACCAGTAAAAGAGTCCCTGGATCTTTACAAAAAGAAAAGAGTCAGCGTGAAGAGGATAAAAATCGCGCTATAATGCCGGGAGTGCCGGGATCAGCCCGGGAGCGAGGATGATCTGCCGGGCTCGCATCAGCTGACGCAGCTGGCTGCCCTGCGCTTGGTGCCTATGGATATATTCGGCCGGTGCAACGGGGCCGGCCTGGGGATAAGCGTGCCGATCGCGAGCAACGCAGCAGCAGTAGCAAGCAGCAGCGCCGTCAGATCGGCCAGTCTACACGGCCAGCAGCATCACCTTCAGCAGACGAACGCGGTCGTCGAGCCGGCACAGCAAGCCCAGCAGCAGCACGTAGCCGCGGTAGCGAGCAGCAGCATGCCGGCCCAGGTTGCCGAGGCGGCGACCAGCCAATCGAGGATGCAGCTTACAGGCGCCTCCGCACCGGGGAATGCCGCGTCCCCCGAGAGCGGTGTGTCTCCCTTAGCCGATGCTTACACTAAAATGACGAGTGACATATTCGCCGAGAAGACCCTCGGCGACTACATGAACGAGCATCCCGGCGAACTCGTTAGGACCGGTGAGTCTGATTTTCACCTGCACCCCACATATACGATAAAGTGTTGCCAAGTTTTCTTCATCCCGCGCATCCTTTGTTCCAGGCTCGCCACATTTGGTCTGCACCGTCCTGCCCGCTCATTGGCGCTCGAACAAAACGTTACCGGTGGCGTTCAAGGTCGTGGCACTGGGCGAGGTGGGCGACGGGACTCTGGTGACGGTGCGCGCGGGCAACGACGAGAACTGCTGCGCCGAGCTGCGCAATTCCACGGCACTCATGAAGAACCAGGTGGCCAAATTCAACGATCTCAGGTTCGTCGGCAGGAGCGGCAGAGGTGAGTCATATCGTTACATCAGAGAGCCCAAAAGCTTATCCCCTTAATCGCTCGACTTTTCATCCTCGGAATCAGCTCGATTATCGGCCCCTCCTGCCTCGACTTAATTGAACGAAAATAATAACATCCCATAAAAGGCCTACAGAGCCCGTCGTAAACGCTCTCGTGCTCGGGCTAAGGGGGAGCGCGTTAACAGGTCCTCCATTCACAAAACTCCGGGTGTAAGAAGGGGCGACACGAGAGAAACTCGCCAAGAGAGAGAAAGCTTCCCTAAAGACAGCCGGCTGTCCCCTCCGACGCTTAAAGAAGCCCGAGCTATGTTTTTGGGGCAGGTCGCGGCTGGATCTTGAGGTCGCTTGCCTCCTCATTTTTACGCCGATCTGCCTGGCTGGGGATGAAGTGGCCCGTGTCGCTTTAGACCTTGGGGAGGCTGCGTGAGTGGCTGAAAGGCTTAGTAGGGAGAGAGAGGGTGGGGCATACCAAGGAACGAGGGAGAAACGACGGGCTTGTTTTCGCCCTGCCTTTGCTTCTTCTTCTTCTTCTCCTCGGGGAGCGCGCGCGACGTCTTCGCGGGGAACCTCGAGGGGGTTTGGGTAATGGGTTTTATTTGTCCAGCGGCTCAGTGCGCTGGAAAACTGCCTGCCGCTCTCTCTCCCTCCGCAAGCTTTGGATGCTTTTCTCTTTCTCTATCGTGGATACTTGAGAATCTACTCGTTTCTACACTCGGTTTTGCGCCAAATGCTCTCGGGGCCGACTCTCTCTCGGGTTTTAATGAATTTTCGGATTTCATGAATATTCTTCGATTGCTAATGTGACTCTTGCCCAAGCTATGCAGACGATGCAAATTGATTTTGTCGAGGAATTTTTAATATCAATCGACGCGCGTGCTTATTTTTGATGGTTGGCGGTTTATCGCTTTGAAAAGCGAGACGGGCAAAGAACAGAGAGCACATGGAAAAGCGGGGGAGGGTGCAGTTTCGGCGGCGGCAAAACGATGATATTAATTGAGGTTTCGCCTCGCCGGTTTAATTAACGTTATTAGCGCGGGAATTTCGAGGACGCGCAAGCCCTCTATCTATGATGAAACGCCGTTAAATAAGCTCCCGCTGAGATCTGAATTATTTCGAGTTGGCGAAAGCTCCGAGACAAGGGCCGCCCCGTCTTTTCATATACCCTCTACTTTCCACCCCGAAAGACTATTGTCTTCACAAGGAGAATTAATATCCGACGCCGCGAGCGTATACACACAGGCGATAAACATATAGCGATCAAAAATTTCCTATTCCCCATTCTCTCGACAACTAACAACAATCATTTAACGGAAATAATCAGTTTTCTATTTGTCTGTCAAAGAAGCGTCTCTCGACGTATACAAGAGAGCGTCTCTCTCTCCTTTTCTTATCCACCCTCCCCGTCTACTCGCGTACATCCTTCATCCGAGCTTATGTTAATTCCAACAAGGGAGCGAGAAACAATCGACAGCTAATCCCAGACAAATGAGTGACGAAAGAGGGGTTAACTGCATGGTCTCCCTCTCTCCCAAGGAATTTCGGCGCGACTTTTAGGGAATCTTTAGCGGAGTCTCGAGAGGACGAGGGCAGGCCTAGGCCGATTTGAAAAGAGCTTACGATTCTTCGGTTCGATCGGCGTAGCCGTCGTTTGAATTATAGATCGACGCGGATAAAGATCGTCGAATTTATACCTTAACCTGCATTTTCCATGGCTTTATTTTACAGCTAGAATTATCGAGAGAGGGGCAAAATTGGTATGGGTCGGATGGATGCTCGTCGAACTTGATAATATATGATGAAGCGCCTCCGCAAATACTCATCTTCGACCTACCCACCTTCCCCATTTGCCCTGAGCGTCTTCGCGTCTTCTCCCCCAGTACATAATACCCGGGGCCGCGCCCCTTTTCCTTCAAAACGTCCTCGTATCTCCGTCCGAGGAGGTAAGGATCACCTCCATATCCTCGAGTGAGAGAGACCCTAAGTTAAGCTCCTTAACAAGATTGTTCATTTATATTAGAAAGCCGAGCGGAATAGTGCGGTGTCACGTGCAAACTTGAAATTTCGGTTTTAACATACACACGTAAGCGCACGTATACCGATTGAACTAAAAACCATGTTAAAAGAAAAAGAAAGCTCGAAGCTTGGGAAAAGAGAAGCAAAAGCAAACGGTATAAACTGATCAACCACCCGGGGTTTTAGTCATGAAACCAAGGAAGAAAAAAAAAGAGAGAAAAAAAGTAAACTCCGCCGTAAGCCGCGACGTGGATGGAGGGAAAGGGGGGCGTCTAACTGCAGCGTCGCTTAACATAATTCCGAGAGCGAGCGAGAGGCCGTCCACTTTCATGCCGTGCGCCCGAGTGGCACGTGACTCGAATTTCCATTTCGAGCGGCAACAATTCTCATGCGTAATGAGCTTAACGGGGCGCCGCCGCCGTGCGCCGTTAAAACAGGCTAAAGAGGAGGAGAGAGAGAGAGAGAGTCCAGGGGGTGTAGAGAGAACGCCTATACAGAGCTACCGACGGGGGGCAGTCCCGCGGGGGTACAGAGGGGCGGGGGGCTCTGTCAGTAGTCGGCAAATCGATTTCACGCGCCAGGGAGCTCCAAGAAAAATCGCCCGCGCCTCACCAGTATAGTGGCGATCCGCGCGCTCTCTCTCTCTCATAATCGCGCCTCTCTGTGTCTGCCTCTGTATACCCACCTCCTCGCTGAATACCCCCCGTCCGCTCGCCTCGCGCCAATTGAAATTGATCAATAGGGAGACGCGCGGCGCAAGCGCGTATAGAGGCCGCCGCGCTTTCCGTCATTAGCGCGCGAGAGAACGTCAGTGTTTCCCCCCCCCCTCTCTCTCTCGGTTATCGCAGGGTCTCTCTCTTTTGTCCGCGCTGCACATATATATCCAAGCCCATTGTGCCCGCCGACGAACAGCCGCCGACAAATTCGACGGATTGATATTGCTGCCGCGCGTGGATTGCGGCCCCCCCACGCTCCGATTATGGTCTTACCAAACACGCCTGTTACTACTGCGAAAACTACGAGCCTCTTAAACAAAACTAAATCGTCAAAACGATCTATCGGGTTTGATCGACGCGCGTGCAACGAGTTAGCGAAAAGCTCGTCTCTCAACGGATCGTCAAATACGAGGTACTACACTCGCTGCTATCCGTAGCGTGACTGTCTCTCTCTCTCTACACGTAGTTTACAGCCGCGTCAGCGCCGAGGAATCTCGCGTGGCGAACCGCCGTGTGGCCACCGGCCCGACACTCGCGGCCCCGTTATTATTTCTGATGCGGGGCTCCACACACGGCAGTACACTCTCTCTCTCTCACTAGTAAAACTTTTCCAAGCCGCTATTCTCCCCCTCTCGTCTCGGCAGGCTTTACACACGCTGGACTTTTACTACTTTCGCTAGAATTTATCGATTTCAATTTCGCCGAGCAGCGATTTGCTTGCGTTTAACCAAGCCCGCGCGCGTTTTCTCTCTCGATAAACGATTCCACTGGCGCGTTCTCGATAATTGTTTCTCCAAACTTTCTTTTACGCGCAAACACGGAAGCTCGTCCCGCGCGCTTTCAAACTGTATAATAAACCCTCGCTCGGCCGGCAAAGTCCAGGCTAATCGGCGATTTAAACATTGACTTTTGTTTCGTTCGATCGACACTATGCGCTACTCGAAGCTTTCGATTTCATCCTTATCGATTCATTCTATAAACCTGCGTTATATATATCCCTATACAATATATAACAAAGCCGGCCCATCAATACGAGTAAATTCGGTATAGGCTCTATGGCGAATCCACGCGCACGATACAGCTCACCCGCAACGCTGGATACACGCACCGTGGATGGTCTCTGTGTGTGTATGGTCAAGGGAGCCAACGACGAGAGAGAGAGAAAGCGAGTGGTGCGGCTCAGCGCGCGGTCCGCCGACGTCGACGGCGGAAAGTTCGCAAACCCGGTTATATCCGGGCGAAAACTCCGTTAAACGAGTTAGCCCCGCCGATAATGTATCGGGAGACGCACATGCGAGTTCGCCGCGCTGACGACCCCCTCGCTCTCTTCTGCCATCTGTCCTCGGCACTGCGTGTATGGCTACTTTTATTATGATAAAAAGCTCGCGCGATAGGTGGTTCCCATTGTTTGGAAAGGTCCGATTGTCGCAGAAGGTGCTTGGTTTTTTATTATTGAGATTGGGTTGATTTCCGCTTTTGTTAGAGAAATCGAGCTGGGAAGTGAAAAAGGACTTTTGTCACTTAAATATGTATCGCAGATGTTACGTGGGAATTTATAAAAAAAAGGGAAAATAATGTGTTCGTTTCTTTACAGGCAAAAGCTTCACGCTAACGATAACGGTCTCGACGTCGCCGCCGCAGGTCGCCACCTACGCGAAAGCCATCAAGGTGACGGTCGACGGGCCGCGCGAGCCCCGATCCAAGACCAGTGAGTATCACTGTAAGCATTATTAATTTTACTTGAATTTTTATACATTATAGCTGTTTCGATGTATTGCCGATTATGTTGCCGTTACATTATACGTCGAAAAAAAATTTGCTCTTTTCCGACGTGTAACTGTTTTAGAACTAGTGCATGCTTTGTAATTTGACTGTTCATATACAAAAATATGAAGCTTAACAAACAACAACAAAAAATCACTAATCACTCCACAAACAACCAAAACCCAACGCTTAAATTCAAAGCGTTCGAGTTCGCTGACATTACCCCCTCCCACAGTGCCTTACTCGGGCGCAAGTACGGAGGAAGACTCGTAGAGCGTCGTAAAGCCGCGGATAGTCTAGGAAACTTGCCGCGGCTCTCTAGATCTCGCCATTATTTATAAGACTGGTGCGCGCGTGGCAGAGCGGCTTGGCGGAGGCCGAGCATTGATAAAGCGCGGGCGAGAGAGAGAGCCACTTCGCCGCGAAGACATATCTGCTATCTTGGCGTCGTCGTCGCCAAGTTTCCCGGCTCTTTCGGCTTTCGCCGCGCAATTACTCCGGGAGCGACCCACCGTACCTTGGCTCTCTTGTGGCGAGTGACGAAGCGAGCCCACACGCCATTTCTGCATAATGCACGGCTTGATATAAAGAGCCTCTACCACCCCCTCCCATCGGTCGTTCGAGGGTGAGCGGTATCCTAGAGACGATTATTGTTTGCCAAGGTGTAAGTGTATACCGGAAAGTTCGCGCTGGTTATTGATTTGCCGTGCTTTGCTACGTGGATTTTTTTTTTTTTTTTTTTCAAAAGATCGTTTCGAGTGAAAAATTACAAACTTTTTTTTTTTGGGAGGGGAGAGAAGGTAGTTGTAAAATGCAGTTTGGTAAAAGGATTATTGAAGCGTAACGCCATGTGGTGCGTCGAAAGTGTAATAACAGTAGTTAGTATGCTCTCATAAAATGTTTCTCGGGCGGTCGTAGCTCGTTTTCTAAAAATAACGGAAACATATACACTTGCACTGCGGTAGATGGAGATTGCCTGGTGGATACATTACGACCGACGTATGTACGTTTCTGTTATTGCGACTTGCGATATTTTTCGTAGAAGTTAACATTAATTATTAAATTGATTAAAAAGTTTTTTTTTAAAAAGCATTGAAAAATGAACGTTTCACTATTGCACAAGAAAAAATGTAAGAAAATCACAAAAATATCATGTGAATATCGTCATAAGACGTACACATCTGTAACCACATCCGCTTTCTTAGTTTCTGCAGACCACCCAGTCGGTATACTCCGAATCCACCAATACAATCGCTACACTATTACTCTTCATCTAAATTAAAAAAAAAAGAACCGTTAAACGAACAAACATTTCAAAACTTTCCATTTCTCGTATTTATTGTTGGACCAAATTTCAGAATAATTATGCCAAAACACACGAAACGCGAAACTAAGCAAACGCTTTTAATCAAAGGCAAAGCATTATACATTCAGACAATCTTTTTTTCCTTTTTTGCAACAACTCTCCGTAAAGCAGAGGCGCTCGCAAACGGAACGGTGGAAAGTAACTACCGAAATATATACGTATCTACGTCTATGTATACATAACTAGGAGAGAAAATTAGTATTCGCCGGTAGTGAAGCATCAAAAGCGCCGAAAACCACTTTGACCAGAAAAGTAACGAGGCCTTTTATCTGGGGGGAGGGGGGGCGCGGCTCTTGAAACGGCGTTAGGGCCTAGTCTAGGCCGTTTTGGGAGAAATAGTTTATTCGAATTCGAGAATTTTGGGGAACTTCCTTTTTGTTTACGTTGGCTCCTCCCCGACGCTATATAACCCAACACACACTCTAGATCCACACGGAGAGTTTACGAGCTGTATCTCATTCGCGGAGCAAGAGACTTTGAAGTAATCTTTGTTTACAATCTTTACGAGGCCAAATAACGCGAACGTTATGGTTGGCCGTTCGAATGTTTGACCTACATATAGCGATAGATCGACGTGTTCCGTAAAAGAGACACGTTTTGATATTTTAAAAATTGTTCGCTATTGTTTAGCACTCGTTCATCGGTACGGATTTTTATATTTGCATACGAGTTGTCGCAACCACGAGATCGAGGTTTGAAAAGAAAGAAAATTCTCACTCGTTTACTGCGTAAAGTCCAACCACAGCAGAGCTTGCACCTCTTCGACGAGAGAGAGAGAGGGAATGGATATATGCGTCTTTCTCGCATTCTGCTCGTAATTAATTAAACAAGCAATTCATTACGCAGTCCAGGCGGAAGGCGGACCCTCGATCGTCTCTCTCTCCCTCTCTTATCCTCCGACATAGCTGCCTGCCCTTTTCTCCGTAGCGGCGCTGCCCAAAGGAAATTGATTGAGGAGGGTGGCTAGTCTTCCCGGGGCGCGGCACGAGCGAAGCCGCACCGCGCGTCTCGCTATATCTTTCTCATCCTCGCCGTTCCAGACCTCCCCCGGTGTGTGTATATACGCTTCTCCTTGCCGAGAGTATCGATCTTGCCGATCGATTATGCGAACTTTGCCGAAAGACCTTTTTAACCCCCGGCTACTTATCTGCCGGAGTTTGGAATTTTCGTAGAGTCGAGAGCTTTTTGATAGCGATTTCGCAAATTGCAATAAAATATTGCACAATTCAGTAAACACACAGGTATATAAGATTGTAAAATCAAAGAAGCAACGAGACACAATTACCACTCCGACGAGTCCACAAATGAAACTCTCCACGATCCGGCCAAAATTATCCAGTCCATAAATCAAGCGCAAAAGCAGAGAAGCGAGAAAGAGAGAGAGAGAGCGGCGTTAATTTCCATGCTTTATCCGCCAAAAGAAAAAAGAACAAAGCCGAAGAAGACACTCGAAAAGCAAGAGAAAGAGAGGGGGTAGTATATACGCGAGTACGCGATGGGGCGCTCGTGATTCCCCAGCACCACGCGCCCATACATCCTCGGCAGCAACGCGCGACAGACAGAGCAAGAGAGAGAGAGAGAATAGGAGGGGAGGTCGCGTCTCTCGCGTGATAAATTCGTTCAGCCCCTGAAGTCCCCGCTAATTTATTAAATTTATCAAGCTAACCCCTCTTTCTCTCTCTCGCTATACGGCCCAAGCCCGGCAATTCATTCGCAGATATCCGGCAAAGCTCTCTGCCGCAACGTGTGCGCGCGCGATGGTTTTCGCGTTGCCTATTTTATACAAGCAGCGGAGCTTTCCGATAATCTTCCTTGCTTTGGTGCGCCTCTTCTCCTTAAAGTCACGTGCGCTTTTGATTAGAAACGAAAGCGACTTACCGCGGGATTGACGAAAAGACAGAGCGATTGTTTGGCAATTTTCTGATTCAGCGAGGGTTCGCGCGAGAATTCAAAGTAGTTTAGTCTCGTTTTTCCGCTGATAAGTAGATAAAAGCTCCTATGGAAAACTTGGACAGAACGAGCTTTAATCGATCGGCCTACCGAGCCGCAAACCAAAATTACCGCGGTAGGAAAAGGCGGACGATTCATCGTCTGGTTAAATAACTCTCGGACTGCAGCATAGTCCTGATACAGCGGTCCTACGCCTAGTCAGCCGGGCGCGCGAGCCTGGAAACGATCAAGAAGTTAAGCCGGAAATTCGGCATTATCAATGCATCCGCCGAAGAGAGAGAGAGAGAGTGGAACAGGAGGACGGTGTGGTCTCGCTACACAGACTCGCGAGGGAGTTGAAGCCTGCAGTATATAGCACGGTATCGAATCGACGATCGCTTAACTGGATCTCGTTAGTCAAAAGCGAGACGTCCGAATTGCCGCCTACCACCTCCTCCTTCTCGAGAGGCCTGCTCTCTGGGCAAACGCTGCTCGCCAGAGAGAACGCGCGCGCAGCAGCATTGTACAGGGAGAGAGAGGCCGATCAAGGCTCTATTCAGCAAACTGCCGGCCGAATTTCGGCTGGTCTGCGCGAGCTGAGAGAGGGGAGGGAGGGCCCACTGGAATTAGGGGCTGCGATTGAATTATCGCGCGATCCAGACGGCGCGTATAGGTGCAAGCCCATCCGTCCCTTGCGGCAGTCTGCCAGAGAGTGAGCTTCTCTGTCCCTTTCTCTCACCCTCGCTCGCTTTATCTCTGTCTGTCTAGTGGCGCGCGCTTATATGAGACTCTCTCTCTCTCTCTCTCCCTTGGCGACTTGACACTGTGTCAACCAGCAGCGGCTGCTGTGGACACTTGAACTTGGAGGCCAGAGAGAGCTTCCGGCTCTCTCTCTCTCTCTCTCTCTCTCTCTCGCTCTTGCGGGATTGACTCTCGGTATACGTCCGGCAATACGGCAGTCATCTGCTGGCGCTTAAACACTCGCAGGTGTGCTCTCACTGCATTGACGCGTTTGGCTTACGTCCTCCTTAAACTCCACCCCTTCTTCCTCGCTTTACTAATGTATTTTTTATAATAGCTAATTGAACAATTTAATAAAGACAATTTGTCAGTTCCATAATATAAAATCCGCGAAACCTAAACAAATACGCCTAAAATAATGTTTAACGCGTTTAATCAACAATTAATACGACACGAGGAAAAAAGGTCGAACGGTACAGAAGCCTATATAGCTTTGCAATCAATTGGCCCCAGCCCTTCGCCATTCCATTCTATCCCTCGTCGTCCTGTCAATTCACCGTTTTCCGTCGCGACAAGCGCGAGAGAGAGAGAGAGAGACAGCGAGCGAGCTTCATCGGCCTGTATCCGTACAATACACCTACATATGGTACAGAGTGTATGCGTGCGTGTGCAAGTGTCGGAAAGCCTCGCCTCTGGGACGTCTTTAATTGAGTTGCCGACAGCGTCGAAAGGGAAATAAAGCGTGTCATCTGGCCGGCGTATATAACACTATCACTGTCCCCCGACTCGACCTTTTTATTTTCTCCGCCTTTTTCCCTCGCCCTCCCTAGACTTTCCTTTTTTTTCTCTTCCCTCGCCATCTGATTCCCCAGACGTTTTTTCTCCGTACTGCTCCGCATTTCCCGGCGCTCTAATTACACGCGAGCGCCCGCTTTATCCTTGCGGTGCCTCTCTCTCTCTCTCTCTCTCTCGACGGCCTGGAGAATATTTATTTTATTATCGTCGAGCACGGGAGGCAAATGAAAATTTGAAAATTAAACGAGCTTGCAAAATTCTTAGCCCTTACACCCCAAATACACAGACTCAGTACACAGTCCAATAAGAAAGTCCGGCTGACAGTATCATCCAGCAAAGGTAAGCAAAGTCATGAAGTCTATAATAGAAAGGGGGGAGTATAGACGGTATGGTCGTGGTGTGTGTCCGCGGACCGGCGGACAGGCGCACGGTTGATCCGCAGTGCTGGCTTTTCTAGGGCAGCAGCAGCCGTTCCACGCGTTCGCCTTCGCCTCCCAGCGGGGCGGTCCTTTCTTCACCTCGCCGCTCGTCGATCCGCTGCAGTCGCTACCGAGCCCCCTGCAGCCGCTGCCGAGTCCGCTGCAGCCGAGGGATCCGCTATCCTCCTTTCGCCACGCCATGCCTGGAAATTGTCAGAGTAAGTCATCTTCTCGCTATCTTTATAAACCTTTGTAACGTTTGCTCTTGATGAAGTTTATGTCTTTATTATTTACTTGTAAAATTATAAACCTGCGCTTCGGCCGCTATAAGACTTAATTGAAAAGTATCGGAGTAGACTACGCGAGCGAGAATTTCCCCAAATAAGTCGCGCAAAAATTCGAGAAAGCGAAAAGTCCAGGCGCGCACCCCGGCGAGACTCGTCAATAACCCAATCGACGCGCAGTCGATGAGATTTTAATAAAACGTTACGGCACGCGGCCCTTTCCTCTCTCTCTCGCTCTCTCGGAGAAATGCGAAAAAAGAAAAGGCATAAATTCCTATGGGCGCGCTCTAATTACAGGATCGTAGTTACAGAACGTCGAGCTGTTGGCGTTAAACAAAGCAATGGATACGCTGGGAAGAGGGGGAAAGGCACGTCGATTATCGAGATTTCGGTGAAGGCAGGGGCAAAAAGATGAGCCGGCCGTTGGACGCGGGCGCGCGAAAGGCGAAAAGCGGCTTTTCGAGTAGAATTTCGTGGCGGCAAAAGAGAGAAAGAGCGAGCGAGTGGTGTACACTGCCGATAGCTGCCGGTATAAGAGAGGGAGATGAAACTAGAGGCCCGAGGTATATCCACATGCCCGGGAATTACGTGGGCGCAAAAGAGATGGAGAAGGAGGGAAAGAGGACGGCAGCCGGCGCGCGGCCTTTCGCAGAAGCGGAAACCGCAAGCCTGTTCAAAGCTAGATTAAATATTATATTAAAGGGGTTGCGCGCGCCCGGTAAGAGAGAGAGAGAGAGAGAGAGGCACAGCGCGGCAATAGACACGAGAGAGCGTCGAAAAGCCAGGAGAGCTCTACTATCGCTGGGAAATTCTCTCCGGGAATCCGAGAGCTACCTCCTGCAACGACGTTTCTCTCGCTCTCTCTTCTGCCTTATGATACCGCCGGGACATGACTTCGTTTTGTCTTGCGCGCGAATATTTCCAGTTTACTCTCGGCTGCGATTTTCGATGAATTCCCTGATGCTTCCCTGTGTATTATATACCTTTTGCGACTGCGCCTCTGCACCTCTCGGCTTTTGAGTTATTTCTTTATTCGCGTTTTCCTGCGCCGCGCGCGCAGAAGATGAAAAGATGAGGTGCAGGGAAAGGCGAGTTTATACTTGGTACAAAAGGGAGACGAATGAATGTTTTAGCTTGCAAGTCGAGCTTTAGTTCGAAATTGTCTTTTGAATGTTTGTGCAGCAAAGTATCGTGTAAAATCTACGTGACATTTAATTTGCCCATCCGATAAACGAGGTCGTCTCAATAAAAATCCACCCTCAGCCAAAGCCAAGCGACAACGGCAAATAAGAAATGCGATCTCTTTTTTTATTCAAGCGGATTCGATCTCGACCACACACACACGAAAGCTCGAGAATGAATACATAGACAGTAGCCGGGAGGAGAGCAGTATTTCGAGGGTCCCGGTGTATCGTCGGTGGGGTTCTCTCTTTCACCTCGTTTATTCGAGAGACTGACCCTTGGCTCTTTGATCTTTCGGCAGCTGCTCGTCTAGCCAGCAACTTTCCCTCCGTCTCCACCTTCAAGCCCCTCTCTCTTGATCTCGCGCTCTCCGGTTCGTTATCGACCCCGAGCACACGCGCCGAGATTAAGCAAACCCTTTAGCGCCACGAAAAGCTCAAAAAGAGAAAGAGAAAGGAAATCCTCGATGGCCATTAAAGCGCACTGTTACCCCCGCGCGTGCATTGCAGACATGTCGCAGTTCGGCCTAACGGCGAGTAACTCCTGGAGCTACGGCAGCACCGCCGGCTACGCGGGCTACCTGCCCGGTCCGCTCTCCTCGTGCGCCGCCCAGACGCCGTTCGCCCCGCCGCCGCCGCCTCCTCCGCCACCGGCGCCCACGGCCTCGTCGAGCTTCGCCAGCGGCGCCTCGGGGATGAACGGCAACAACGGCCAGACCGCCCCCGACTCCACGGCCGGCAATGCCGGTCCCAGCGTGCCCGGGACCGGCCAGCCGAGCGCCAACGCCAGCGGTAACGCGAGCGCACCGAGCCAGCAGGACGCGTTCTCCAGCGTGTCCTCGCGTAGGTGTCTCGATGCCGCCGTTGACGTCGTCTGTAAATGTCCTCATTTTTTATCATCTATCTCTCTCTCCGCAATCCAGAAGATCAAATCCCCGGATGAAAATGTAATCCCACGATATCCCGCATTCAGTTCCAGACACGACGACACCCGGTGGCCAGGGCGACCCTTTGGACCACCTGAGCAGCCTGATGTCGAGCGGCGGTGGCGGGGCGAGCCAGAGGTACCAGGACTACGTGTCGCCGCGCTCGCTCTCCACGGACTCGAGCACGACCGAGAGCCCGGTCCACGAGCAGGACCAGTCGTTCGTTGGCCCTGTACCGGCCGGTAGCAGCGGTGCCGTACCGAGCGGCGGCGGCCAGAGCTGCGCCAACAACTACTTCCCCGCGCCGAGCGTCTTCCCCACGATCCTCTATTCGCAGCTCTACAACAATCAGTTTCAGAGCCCGGCCGAGGCCCAGGAGCAGCAGCAGCATCATCGGGCCCTCGCCGACGTCAGCTGCAGCGTACGCGCCCAGGACGAGGTGCGCACCGACAACAACAGCGGCGTCGGCGTCTGGCGGCCGTACTGAGGCCGCAATTGTCCGACTCAGCGGCACGAGCCCAGCGAGCTGGAGGACGAGCGCGAGCCTTGGCTATGCCGGTTTTACGAGAGATACTAGGCCGCCGTATATGGGACTTATCGTTTTTCTGCTTGTTTATCGGAGAGGCGTAATTATTGGGATTTCCCTTTTTTTTCATATGATTCACTTTTTTTTTTGTTTATAACGCGGCGGTATTTGGTATATTAGTTTGCTTTTCTTCCGCTCGAAAGGGACTCGGATATTGCGAACACATGAATATATTTATACGCGAGATAGAGAGTGTGTGGGAGTGCATTAGTCGGCGGTGCGCAAGGACTAGTTTCCGCGCTGATCTCGCGGCTCTATAAACCGACGAGATAGACTAATGAGACACACACACACACACACGTGTGCGTTTGTGCATCGACGAAACGGTGAGTGATATATACATAGTTAAAAAATTACACACACACACGCACACACGAATGATTTATGAAAGTAGACCGAACAAAAAATCTTGTACATAAACTTGTATATAGCCGTATTGGGTTGATTGCGTATTGGTAATGTGTGTAACAAGCGCAAATAGCGAACCCCCCATCCCGTAACCCCCCACGACCCGCCCTCATTCCCCCATACGTCGAATATATCGAGAAAGAGACGTTTCGATTTGTCGACGATAAACTATATAATGATTTTTTGTCGCGTGCATTCGGGAAAGTTATTTACTCTTTTAAATTAATATTTAGGCATTACAAAATCTTTTACGAAAGCATTGATATATAGCCGTGTGGCATTTTCAAAATTTGGAATGTTTGAGAAAGTATACGAGTAATACATAAGTTGCATTGCTTTTGACTTACGAAAATAATAGATCGCGCGAAGTAAATCTTAAAATTTTCGTTTTCTTATATTTTTGATTAAAAAAACAAAAAATAACTTATCAAGCGCGCGAGCAGAAAATGCGCAATCCAAGAATACGTCTCGTTATTACTTTCTCATTATGTTTTCATAGTATATGTAATTGCTTCCTATTATTGCGTAATTATAGAAGTGCAAACGTTACTATCGCGGGATTCGTGCAATATATGCGACAGAAGAAGAAAAAGAAACAACAAAAAAACGAGAAAATCAAAAGACAATTAGCTATTAAAAAATAAAAAGGCTACGCCCGCAAGAGGAAGATAAGTTTATACAACATATTTGCAAAGCCACAGAAAAGTAACGGAAAATCAAAAATAAACGAGGCGAAGAATAAAAGATAAATAAATGTTAACGGCTGTTCGAAGTAAAATCAACGAAGCTATAAAATCAAACCTTTAATTTTGCTCGATAACGACGTTATATAAAAAAGAATGTAAGAAAAAGGTGCGAAAAAAAAATTTTACATCGAAATTCATTTCGCCGGACAAAAAAAAAGAAAGGAAGAAACGGCATGTGTGTGAGAGTGAGAGAGCACGAAATACATGGCGCACTTTGGTCTTTCTACATTACACACCGTACCGTAGGTATAACTGCGTTGTGTGTTTTCACGCAGCTTATGTTTTTTTCATTTCGTCTTGTTCTCCATCCCCAAAACCCGACCTTAAAACCGCGATGATAATTAACCGACGCGTGCGTTAATATATCGGTTGCCGATTATTTCCGATTCAAAACACATATCTCTACCGATTATTGTTATCGTAGTTTTTGACCGAAGTCGAATAAAGTGTATTTCAAATTACCATTTTTTGCATTAAAACTGTTTTTCTTTCAATACTACATCCCTCACCTCCCCCTTTTCACATCCAATAAATCACACATTCATATTTAATAATTTCCAATAATTGATTAATTCTTCTACGTTTATCACAAGCCAATCTATAAGAATCAGAGCTCGTTCACCCCTTTTTCCTCCACTAATCTCGCGCGGATGTAATTACACCAAGTGTTAAAACGAAAAATCAGGTGAGTAAGTGCTCGGCATTAGCGTTCGAGTTTCAGCAGCAGCAGCATCGTCCACAGTAGCAGCAGCAGCAGGGAGTAAAAGAGAGGTATCTACGCAGTGCGGTGTTTCCACGAGAAAAACCGGGAGACCCGCTTGAATCCCCACAAAAGCTTCTTTCCCTCCCCCCCCACCCCCCCCCGAAGAATCAAGGGGGGGGGGGGGGGGGGAAGGGAGTCGCATGCAAATTCGCGAAGGGATTTAATTAAGCCGCGCCCCGCGCGCTTTAATCCCTGCGCTGCAGCGCGATAAAAACGGCCTAGCCAAGCAGTCGGGGGGCCATCGGGGAAGGTGGAGGGTGAAGGACGCGTTGGAGAGGGATTGTATAGTATGCCTCGTTTTCCCATTGCCGCTCTCTGCGCTAATAATTTCATCTTCCGGCCCGCTTCTTGGCCCACACCGCGGCTTATCAAGCACCCCCGCGCTGTAATTTAACGCGATTTATTAATTTAATTAATTTTCAAAATCATTTAATTAGGTTGAACATCCGTGTTTTGCGTATCGTATATACTCTCATAGGTAAGTAAACATATCAGGCTTTAAAAATAGAACGAAGTATACGCGCGCGCGCGCGTCTCATAAAAAGAGCACGCATAAACGCGCCTCGCGTTAGCCCATTAATCAACGCGAAAGAACGTCTCTCCGCTTTAACAAAATTTTTACCTCCCCGCTGCCCAGTGCGGAAGCTAATTAATCGCATTGCTTGGTACAAAGCCACGCGCGCGCTCCGGAGAACTAACGGCTGCTGCTGGCGAAAACGAATCACGCGAGAACCCTGTGTGTGTGTACGCGACACTAAACCAGAGACTAGAGGATGGGAAAAAAGAGAGAGCGAAAAAAAAGGAGGGGAAAGTGGGCCGCTTAAGCGAGGCTCTGCGACGAGATTAAAAAGTCAAGCCGCGAGGCGACCGCTAACAAAGGCGTCAAAACGCCAAGCGACTAGCAGCTAATTCGGCTCTGGGAGGGGGGCGTTTTTCATCCGACACCCACTCTTGGATTTCCTCTCTCGACTCGCATAATGGAACTCCCTCTCTCGAGTGCCTCTATGCTCGCGTGTGTGGCTGGGCGAGCTGCGTCGGATAATGGAGTGGCCGAGATGGAGGAAATGAATTTTCGGCTCGAGCGCGCGGATGGAAGATTATGAACGGCCTGACTAACGGACACACACATACGAGAGCTTGACTTATCCGCTGCCTGATATGCTACTCTGACTCGGATGGCGTTTCAGATTTGGATTTTAGCCCTAATGCCCCAAGGGCTTTTCAATTCGGTTATTATACTCGGAGAAATTTTTGAATCTGCGTTTCGCTTGATAATGTGTATTCAAAAGATCCCTACTTTTTGTTTGTTAGTTTAGAGCTGGAATTTCCGATTCGGAGGAAATTAATCGCGGGGAGCTTGCAAGAGCTTGCAATATGTATATGTAGCGAGTATCTACATATTACAAGAGCTTGTCATATATCGTAATTACGCTACGCGTATATATGTATAGGCGCGGCCACTTTAAAGCCGTGAAACATTAAAGCCTCAAACTCAGTGCCGATATCAGAGAGAGAGCCGAGTCTGCTCGGTCGAATTTTCGAAAATTATACATTATAAATTCCAAACTAATGTGTCCGGCAAAGTAAATAAACGGCGTGTTTCGACTGGGACCAGGGGGGGGGGCGAGACTCTCTCCATACTAATGTCAGGGGGGGGGGGGGGGGGGGAGAGGGGGGGGGGGGGGGGGGGGGGGGGGGGGTAGGGAGTCGAGCGCCGAGTGAATTAAAGAGGAGAAAAGGGAAGTCAGCAGAACAAGCGGGAGAGAGAGAGGAACTTTAACGTCGTCCAAACTGGACACAGCTCGTTGGCTCGAGCAGTTGGCCGTGCCGATTTATCGTCTGCTCCGCGGCTCTCGCTCTACCAACGCTTTTCTCTTTCTCGCAAATTTCCAACCTCTCTCTCACGGGAACACACACTCTTCGAGTTCATTGTTCCATATAGCGCGTCTGGATCCCGTGTTTTTGGAAAAAAAAAATAATCTGAGACTGGGTAATAGGGTGAAGTTTTTTACTTATTCATGTTGCCCCGTCCCGGCTGGGCGAGTTGTAAAATTTGGTCGCCGCTGAAGTATTTTACTCGGCGTTACAGCGAACGAGGTCATCTTTCAAAAGCCGAAAAATCGATGAAATGAACGAAAATACGTTTACACGGGGGCCGGTGTAAAATAACTACGAGGCTCTCTTGTCTAGTGCTCCCCCCCCTTTTTTTGTCCTGTCAAAATGATCGAAACGAGATTACAGGTTTTAGCCATTCGCGCGTTAACAAAAAAAAAGCTTCACAAGGTTACGCACGGGCTCTGGATTTTGACGGAAAAAAAATACACACCGAGTTTTTGTTTCAAGAAAGTTGGACTTTGTGCATTTTTTTTTTTTTTGTTAAATTTATTTTCACTGTTATGTTGCTTCTGCAGTCGAGGCTGAAAATAAATGTTGCAATAATACACTTTGGGCTATCTCAAAATCGGAGAATTAGATCTTGCTAAAAGCACCTGAATATAGTTCAAGGACACGCTCTTATCGTCAAACGAAAAACCCATGTCGATTAAAATAAAAAATATCAGATTGCCAACGGATCAATTAAAACATCAACTCATAGAGTGATAGAAACAACGAGTCGGAGGCAAAAATAAAATCGAAAAATGTGTCCCAGAGCCCTACATAACGAAGAGAGAGACAGCGCATAGGCTTGTACGGTGCGCGTCGTAAAAAAAGCCTCGTTGCGCCTCGGCTCGTTGTGGCCGTTATGTTAACACGGTCCCTCGAATTTGTGCATACGCACGTGCGTGTGTGCGTCTGCTGGTGGTTGGCGTTTCTCTCTCGATGGCAGAGCGGACGCAAAATGCGACGAGCGAGTGGGAAATCAAGAGGGAAAGGCCGAATGGAATGGAGGGAGAGAGAATGGCAAAGAGGTGGTCGCCGGGGGGATCGGGAAAAATGATAGAGAGAAAGCGAGAGTAGCCCGGAATATGCCGCCGGCTGAAGGGAAATGAAAGAGAACATAAACACGGGAATACGGTTTTTAAAGCTAACCCCTCCCTACCTCTCTCACCTCTGCGCATTTTGTGTTCAAATTGTTTTTATTGCGCCGAGTTTACGATATAGGCATAGGCGTTGATTCCGAGAGAGAGGTTGTTAATTGTGCGGTTGTTCTTGGAAGTTTTTTTGATGATACTGTGCTGTTTATTCGGGAAACTTTGATTTTGTTAATCGTTGAGGAGTTGAATAAAGTTTATCGAGTTTGAATTGAAAATATTTTCTTCTGTATTAAACTGTTTTTAAAATTAATATGGATAAAGTAAAATTGAACATTGAGTTGCAACGAGAAAAAAGAAATTCACAGATAAGGCGAAGTTGATCATGTCGAATCTAAAACTGCAATAAACGAAACGCTACGGATAAGCCGAAAGTAAAAAAAAAAGAAAGAGAGACAAAAGAAAAAGAGCCCGGACTCGCAGTAGTGATAGGCGAGAGTAGACTAGAGGACGGAGGTCGGGGGGCAAGCTCTGTATAACGAAGGAGAGGAAGAGAGAGAGAGAGCATAGGTGGTCGTTACGCGCACCGGACACTGTCCGCACAACCGCGCGCGGCTGCACACGCAGAGAGAGGTCCGAGCATCCCCCGTCGCAGCATTCTCCCCTCCTACCACTTTCGATCTCCTCCTCCTCCACCTTCTGGCTCTCGTCGTTTCGTGCAGGCCTCGGACCCCGAGAGAGCCCCATGCAAAATCACCCCTTTGTCCGCGCCGCCCGATGGAAAATTACTTTTTGTCCGTCGATTACGGGGTGAATTTTCGAGCGACGGCAGCCGGCGCTTCAAAAGCGAAAGAGAGAGAGAGGGAGGCGAAAAGGGGTAGCGCGCAGAGAATGGAGACGGAGAAATGACGCGCGCGCGCCCCTCTCTCTCTCTCTCTCTCTCTCTCTCTCTCTCTCTCTCTCTCTCTCTCTCTCTCTCTCTCTCTCTCTTCTGCCCTCGGTATATACGTATGTACGAACACACGCTCTACGTATGTACGTATATATACTCCATCTGCTTTGCAGCCCCGACGAAAAGTGCCCGAATTTCGCAATACCCCTATAGACACGCTCTACCTCTCTCTCTCTCTCTCTCTAATCAAGCCATTAATTTACGGCGATCTCGTTATGTCGTCAAGCTCGCGCTGCCTCTTCCAGATCGCAAACGATCAAATCGTATGAAGAATAAAAATTTAAAAATCCCTTGGATCCTTTTTAGAAAAATGATTATAAGCCCATAGAAAGCTCGAAGAAGAGAGTAGCTTAGCTCTCGGGCGGATAGGACAGCCATAATGACGGGGGCGAGATATAAGCGCTTGCGACTTGACGAAGCACGCCCGCGGGGGCCGGGCAGACGGTTTAACGCTGAGCATATCGCCGGGAGAAGAGAGCGAGAGCGCGGGCGGCCCTTGATTGCCTAGATCTTCATCTACATGCTAAGCACTTGGCTCTCGCGCCTCGTCTTGAATACCCGTGTACTTATGTATGTATCCAAGCAAGATCTCTCCCCCCGTCCCTTTACTCTGTCCGCAGTAGCGCGCTTCTTACTGTTCCCTCTCTCTCTCTCTCTCTCAAACGGCTGCCGACGTTTTGCTCTCCTTCTACTCTGGCGCACACTCGCGCGCAGAGAGCCGAGCTTTGCGAGCTTGTGTGTCTGTATATGATATTTGCTTGGATTAAATTAACCGAGAGCAGCGGTGGATGCTTGCCTTTGTTCCTCTTACCCCCCTTCCGCCCCCTCCTTTGAATCCGCCCCTCTTGGTTTTGCTCAGCCGGCTGAGCTTGAAAAAAAAACGAAAAGGGTACGGGGTACACGGGCAAAGTCTTTGGGAAATCTAATGAGAACGATGCGCGCGGGTTTGGAATGAAAAATAAGAGGGATGTACTGCGAGAGAGAGAGAGAGTTTTTCTTTTCGAGTTTTCTGTGTGTGTTCCGATTGTTTGAGCGAGAATGTTGGGAGATTTTTATTGAAAAGTTTTTGGGTTTGCGATTTTAATAACTTTGGGTATTTTGGAATTTTTCAATGTTAACATGAATAAATCTGTGAATCGAAATGAACAAGTTTTCTAAGAAACGTGTGCTTTCTTATTTTTTGAATACAAGTACGCCACCTTTCTTAGTGGCCAAGTCGCGTACTAAAAGACTTCTTAAAGAAACTCGTGCCAACGGCCGACGTCTTAAAGAAAGTACCCAGCTTCTTTCCCTGTCTTACCGACCACCTCGAACGAAAATTCTCTTCACCTCGTCGTCTAAACCAATACTTTTACTTCAACGTCCAAAAACTGTATCTTAAATTTCTCAGTACTCCTTAAAATTATTAATAAAATTGAACTAATCTAAATAGATTGTTGTTTTAAAAAGATTAAAAAAAAATTATTCAAAAAAATTGAACGAACTCGAGAAGGAGCAAAAAGTCTATTACCGACCAGGCGGAGCGTCTTGGGGGGCGCTACGTTACCGCCGCTGGTGTGAGTATTCTTAGGGTTGAAAGTAAGCTTGAGAAAGAGGTCTGCGAGCGACTTTCTTAAAGATCTTTGCCGACTTAGCCGAAGGAGGGCGACACCGGTATGAGCAAAAAACAATTGAGCTTTAGTTTTTTTTTTAACAAATTTGCATTCGAGAAAATTTTATTTCCTTTTGATTTCTGTAATGCGTTGCAATGTTTTTTTTAAAGATATGAAATTTCAAGCAAACAAAATTTTTGCTTTTTACTACAAAAAATAATTCGCGTTTTATAAATCGGAACATTTTTCAACTTTTTTATACTTACCAAATTGTGAATTTATATTTGTTTTATCTCATCTACACCGATTCAAATTTCATTTTCATCGCATATTTGTTCATATTATTTAAAACAAGCTTAATGTTCACAAAATAAAATTTCATAAAACTTCTCGTATGTTCATAATTGAAACATCACAAAATGTTTTTAATACAAAAAAAAAAGAAAACATGGACTTATAAAAGAAACAAGCCCGTTGAAGACCGAGGAAAATTCAGTCGTATAAGGAGCGCTGGCGCACCTGTCGATGTGAGTAAGGAGGGAAGCCAGGCAAGAAGCACATACACACCTACCGACGTAGACATATAGGCACACGAGAGCAAGAGAGAGAGAGAGCGAGGAGGGAAAGAGGGAAGGAAAGCATCCGAGAGTGAAAGAGAGGAGGGAAAAGCAGCAGCAGCAGCGGAAGGCAAGGGGGAGGCAGGCGGAGGAGAGTAAAGAGGGAAGGAGGGAGGGTGGGTGGCGTAGATGAAAGCCGTGGAGAGATCTCGGCTAGTATCTTGGCCGGGCTCTGGGGCCGGTAGCCTTGGCAACCCAAACTCCCTCAGTCCTCCGGCTTCCTCCTCCTTCAGCTCCCTCCGGCGCGCGTCTATATAGACGAGGAGCTCCTCACCGGTAGCGCCGCCGCTGCTGGCGGTGCCACCTTTTCCGCCCTCTCTCGACGCTTCTCGCCCACCTCCTCCTTCTCCTGCTCTTCCCAGGCGGTCCTCTTTCGACGCCCCCGCTGCCGAGGCCGCCGCCGCGGCAAGCCATAGCGCAGCGCCGCAGCGGCCACGCTCTGGGCCACCTCAGATACCCCAGGCTGTTCTATTCCGGAGTTACGGCCAGCCTCACCCTCTCTCTTCCACTTTCCGACCTCCTCCCACCCTCCCTCATCACGGCGCTGCTTCTCTCCTCGCACAGCCGCCCCTCCTTCCACCTCCTCCCTCCCGAGACTCGCTATCGTTCTCCGAGAGCTGACTCGCCGTCGATGCCGAGAGAGCTTTCGTTCGCCTCGCTTCTTCTTCCTTCTATGCGTGTATATAGTCAGACTGCGCTGTCTTTCTTTTTCCCACGCGATCGAGAGGCCGGAGCTATGCGCTCGCGCTCTCTCTCTCTCTCTCTCTCTCTCTCTCTCTCTCTCTCTCTCTCTCTGCGCTTTAGGCTTTCTTTATTTAATTAGGATCGAATTTTATGCTGCCCCGCTGTCTATATACGCGCGAACTTTATGCAGCGAAGCCTTTTGCATTGCTGCTGCTGCTGCACACATCGCGCGCTCTGGGAGTTTGCTTGAACTTCTTTTTTTTTTTGTTTAATGATTCTGAGGATTTCCTTTTTTTATTGGAAAGATATATGAGTATTGTAAGAATTAAAAGCTGTGCTCTGATGAGAAATGCTTGAGAATAATTGAGGAGCTTATAGTGAAAATTGAAATGAAAATCTTGAATAAGGGTAGTTTCGAGTCAATTGAAAACTTAAATTTTTTTCAAAGTTTTTAACTTTTTTTTTGTAATACTGTGAACTATATTCTATTAAACGTTGCGCCTATGAAAAAAAAGATTTTATTTTTAGATTTACCATCAACAATAATCCGGTACCAAACGAAAGAGGCCAAAAATTCGAAATCCCAGCAGAACCATATCCTCCCCCCAACAATATCCATACTCTCGTCTATTTTTAACGCTCTCTCAACACCTCTCAACTCCGATCCTCCCTTATGCCCCTCCCAAAATCAGGTAAACTTCCAGCCGATAGCTAACACGATGACACATCGATACACGATTTTTCTCAGGCGGTCCCGTAAGTATTGCTCGCAGCAAAGTATAAATCCGCTCGGGGCAGAGGGTCACCATTTTGTTTCTGCGGTCGAAACGTGCGCGGACGGGCCGCGGCGGCTCGTTCTGCGCATCGTCTTGCGGTTAGTTTGCGGTCTGGGGACGGCTAGGCGCCGATCATTGGCCGCGGGGCCGCCGAGGGGCTGGGTGGCCTGGGTGTGGTGGCACCTTGCGGTTTGCGGGCTGATCTGGCCGGCCTGCCCCTCTGTCGACTCTCTCCGTCTCTCTCTCGCACACACATACCCCCGTGTGCACCAGCGAGACGTCTCGTAGCAGAAACAGCAGGGGGGAGAGAGAGGCCCACCTCTCTCGGCTCTTATCGAGTATTCCATTGGCTGTCGCCGCGAAGCTACGACGTGTGTTCCTCTCTCACCCTCGTATACCAGCCCTTATGTCTGTATGTGTGTAACGCTATCATGCGCTCTTGTTTCGACTCGACGTACGGAAGTCAGTTGTCGGGATGGTAAACGTTGACTCTCGGCTGCCTCGGCCGAAATACTGGTATACTCACTCTCTCTCTCTCTTGCCGAGAGGCTACACCTGATATGTCCAGCCGCACACACGACGTCAACGCCATGGTTATCCAGAATTAGCTCGAACACCTGTTTTCACGGCTTGCGACCTAGAGAGTGAGGAGCTCATTAGTCTCTCCTCGTGTGTGCTTGCTTGTTTGCTTACTCGGCAGTGCAACGACAGTTGCACGCGTGTTTTAAGTACACGTCTTGTTCTTTATTTCAATTTAAATTCTCTCTTTCTTCGCATACGCGAATTTCATATTTTTTCCCTCTGTACAATAATTTAAAAACACAAATTGCGGGAATAAACTTTTTTCGCTCGCGTTTCGTTCTTTTTAATTTGACGCAGAGTAATTAAATTTTACTCCCCCCCCCGCCGCTAAATTCGCAAGAAAAAAAAGAAGCGCAGGGGGTCGGAGTAGGTACAAGTAATAAATAGCATGGAGAAAGAGGGAAGGCAAGCGATTTTTTCGAAAAAAATCACCAACGCTCTCTTATTTCCCTGGTCGTACATATCAAACGGCTTTGAATTTGCAATTAGAGAAGCGCAGCGCCAATAATATTAAATCGGGCGTATATATAGTAGAGAGCGTACATATCGCGATATCTTTCCCGGTAAAGTCACGAGTGCGCGCCGCTATGTACACACAGTCGGCCGGCATACCTCTCGCTTTCTCTCTCCTTCTCTGACGCCCCCCCGACCAAGGGTAAAATTCTCCCCCGGCGTTTAATTACGGCGCCGTCCTGGCCCCTAGCTCCGTGTCTCGGAGCTTCCTTTCATTAAGGCAATAATTTTAATAATTTTTATCTTTCCGTATAATCCGCCTAATTAAAATTATGCTTTGATCGTGGCATACTCCCAAGCGCGCAAGAGAGGGCAAATCCTCTCGCCCTGTTTAAAGTAGACACCGAAACCCGCTGTCTGTATTATAGGCAGCCGGTAGCGCACATCTTACTCTCTAGCCTTTTGCCCCCAAGACTCTTCGTGATAATGAGATTCGGGTTGGAGGCAAAAATTTTACGTCCACGGATAATTTAGACTCTGTAATATAGGAATTTTCTAATATGAGATTCTTTGTGAGAAACTTTTATAACGCGAGTAATAATTGTTCTTTTTTTCCCTTTTTTTTGTTTGTCTCGGTTAATTGAATTGCACAAAATTGAAGAGTATTAGTCATCTGATTTATACGACTTGATAAGATTCGAGAGTATTAACGGCCTTTCGAAAGTTTATCTTTTAAGGCTTGTTTATGTTTCCAGCGGATTTTCGAGTTACAAAATATAAAGCCGAGAAAAATTGGATGTGCTAGATTCAAAAAATCAATATGTGATTTAGCCTTTTATCCCGGGGGGCTAGATTGTTTTCTGAAAAAATCGATGGGCTGGGTGGGGGCTCGGAAGTATGGTGTAATCTAAAATTGCCAGATGTTTTTGACACTTGCAATTGATTAAAGTCTGTGAATTTCTAAAAGATGTAACGGAACCTGATGATATATGTACCTGAAAAAGTATTCACGTTTCTACGACTACTGAAAAATTTTGGAAAATTATTTTATGTAAGAAAAAAATGTGTTATAGCAACTATCGATAAGATAAAAATCGCTTGTAAAACCTAAAATGTTGCCTACACAAATGTACATAAAATAATCCAGCAGAAATTTTCAACAAAACAGAAAAACATAAATAAAATTTTCGTGCCGACCTAGGAGAGGAAACGAGTAAAAAAGGCAAAGGGAAGCTCGAAATAAGTGAAAACCAGTGTAAAAACCTTGGGAGGCTGCGCGCCGGTCGACGCTTCTTATTCAAGCGTCACTTTCACGGAAAGAGTTTCGCAAAATCTCTCTCTCTCTCCCTTTCCCGGTCTTCCACTTTCCGCATGCTCGCAGCTCTTTTCTCCGTCGTTAAGAGAAAAAGGGAGGCGCAAGAGAAAGCGAGTCAGACGAAATTGACTCCGAAAAGACGCAAAAAGAGAGAGTGAGATAGAAGGGAGAGCGCGAAAAAAGGGAAATCCAACGGGGGAGGGGGGCAGAGCGCTTGTGTATCTGGTAGAGATACGGGGAGAGGAGTAGTGCTCGTCGTATTCAAATGCGCTGATGAAATTGACCAGACGAGCTTTGATCTGACCTCTTCAAATATTCCAGCCCAAGAGGTTGAAGTGAGCATCTGGAGGAGCGAGAGAGAGCGCAAATTATCTCGCTATTCCCTGAAAGCAATGCTCTCTCTCTCACTACGCCCGAGTGAGAAAGAAAATATTCCAGGCTACTCACCCGGAGAAAGAGCCCTTCTGCTATACTCCGAGAGTACTCTGATTTTACAACTTTTCAAAGCGGATAAGGCTTTGGAGCAGCTCAATCAGTAAATTTGCAATTTGTAGTTTGCGCAAAGGGACGAAGATTTGACCTTGGCAAGCTGATAGTTTGTTACTTTTACGATTGCAGATTTTCTTTTGTTTAAAATAATGTTTAATTCACGAGACGAGCATTAAAAAAACGAACCACTCGATAAATCATATAGCGCTCATATTGACTTTGCAATTTTCAAAGGGAAACGTATCACAGGAGAATACACCTACTTCGCACCCGCCCCCCCCTCACACCCTGCGTACATAAATATTCAAGAGCACATCTGAAATATGTCGATTCTTAAACATAAATACGAGGGGTCTCTCTACGAGTAGGCCCTCGCATTTTTTTTCCAAACGCCCTCCCTTGTATGTATCTTGCGCGATTCTAAAGATAAATAGAGAACGATTTACTGGGGCTATTCGCCATTGGCAGAAAAAAAAGAAACTATTCTATTCGTTAAAAATACACTCTTTTCTCGCGCTTATTTTTTAGACGAAATCATATAATTTCGTATCAATCAGTCACAGCCAAAAACTCGCGCGCCTCTTTGCCCTGACCCTCTGTTGACCTACGACCTGGGCATACGAGTACATACCCTCTCCCCTCACACTCGCACGAATCCCTCGAATGTGAATTTGATATTCGTAAATCTGTCGGCCGGCGCGCGTTCATAAATCAAAAACTAACCCTCGGGGGAGCTTGCTGTTCGGCTCCCGCCAACGCAAAGGCGAGAAAAACGAGCGTCTTATATCCCTTCGAAGAGAGTCGCGAATGCTAAAGTTCAACTTCTTTAATGGTCCCGATTTTTTTTTCGAGCCTTGAATCTCGGTCACCTTCACAGCCGCGTAAGTTTATATTCTTTTTTTGTTCAATGTTGATTGATCGCGCGATAATGTGCTTTTGTAAGGCTTGAGAGTTGTTGAAAATTAGATTGATACGAGTCTGGCGTAGGTACAAAGAGAAAATCGAACGACGTTGTATGGCCTGCAATAACGTTTTGCAAACAAATCGATAAATTTTTTTTAATAACCTTTAAAGTTTATACTGCTGTCGCTTATATAGCGTAATAAAAAGAAAAAACAATATATGGTGAAACAACACAAAGATAACACAAAATAAAAGTACTCAAGGTCGTGTATTCAATTAATAAATATTTATTTATTTGGTCGTTGGGGTATAAAAAAGAGAGTAACAAAATTCGGCTATAAATAGAAACGCAACTTACAAATATACAATAAATAAATAAACGTATATTACGATATATATTAAAAAACTAAAACGTGGGCAATTACGCAATATTTCGCTTTGCACGTGTACATCTATAACAAAATAGATCAGAAAGCGCATATATCAATTGCAGCAGATCAGGCAATATAGTCACAGCGGCGATGCGATTCGTCGCAGGCTAGTCATCGGCAGTCGACGTGTCGTAAGCGAACACTTGCACGTGCACGTGAATCCCGTGGAACCTCGCGCTCTTGAACCTCAGCGTGACACTGTTGTATCCAGGCCCACCCTCGAGCAGGCATATATCCGGACTGTTACCATCGCAGGTATCGTCGACCGCTCGAACTTGGGTGATCTCGAAGTTTCGGGGGGCGCGAAAGGTGTGCTCGTAGACGACCTTCCTGCCGAAGCAGCTGCCCGACACGACGAACCTGTCGTCCCTGATCAGGTGGTCGTCCCTTCGTCTTGCTCCCGCTACGAGATGCTTGCTGGCCGGCTTCATCTTGTGCAGGCTCAGCAACCATTTTCTCTTCAACGAATGCACTTTTGAGAACGCTGGATTTTGCGGGTACGAGCTGTTGCTGCTGCTCCTGCTACTTTGCCGTGCGTTGAGCGACTTCGACATGCTAACTGACGCTGCTCGGCGATAAGCCGGTTTTTGTACGGCTAGAGATAAAACGCGCCTGCACGCGACGAGCGATATTTAGCTTATCTCTCGGCTGATTTTACGCGGAATTACTCACGGCTCGATAACGACTGCCTTTGTGGACTGTGGGTGTCTCTGTGTATGTATTGGTGAGGAAATTGGTGGAGGATATAAGTATTTTTGAATTTTAATAATAACTCAATGATGTCAGTAATAAAGAATATTAGTGATTGGGCTTATCTTTAAAGAGGTATAGTTAGGAATTTGGCTGATTATAAGCTTACTATAGATAGAAAATTTTATAGACTTCGCGTCAGTTAATAGTTATAGGTGAAATGATTACTGAATCTTATGCAATTGAACAATGATTTATCAGACAATAGCATCGATGTGGTGAAATACTAACGTAAACGTTTCGATAGAAACATTTAATTGATTTTTTTTTAAGTTTTAGGATAATCTTTTGGAAAGACATTGGTAAATTTTCTGAAAACTAAAAAAAAATATATCTCTAAATCAAATGGTAATTAATTTAAGTGGAAAAACCGTCACCCCGTGCTCAGCTCAAGCTTTGTGTAAGACAAGGAGAGAGAGTCGAGAAAGTGAGCGTATGAAAGGGGGGAAGGGAGGGGGAGTAGTCGAAAGAGCAAAGCGAGTTAGCGGCTTGGTAGGGTCGAATTCTTGGCGGGAGTCATGGCGGCCTTAATTAAAAATCCAACAAGCCCCCCCCCCCCCCCCCGCCGAGAGGGAGAAAGAGATGGGAGGGCCAGGCGCTTGTCTCTCGTCCCCAAAAAACGAGCGAGGCATAGAGCAGCGGAACTGCTGCAGAGCCAGCAGAAGGTGTGCGAGTGTGCGTGTGCGGGTTGGGAAAGAGGAGAAGTAGCCGTTGGCCCGGCCAACCAGACCGCATTCTTTCGTTTAATTCCCGCGAATTTATAGAGGACAGGTTCGCGCTACACTGTGTTTTGCGCGCAAGGGCGAGCGTAACAAGCCGAGGAGCTATTGCGCAGAAACCCCGAGGTAATTGGATTCAGCGCATCCAAGAGAGAGAGAGAAAGAGAGCACGGTCTCTTGGTCAAGTTTTGTCCCTGCTCTCTTTATACCTCTCTGTTACTTCTTTGGCCTCCTAGCTTTTCTCCAGATTTCGGAGTTACCATCAGTATCTCGTTGCTTCTGTTTTCTACGCAGGTATTGTAAGCGCGAAGGAATAATAAAGATCTCGTCGTCGATCTTGTCGACGCGCCAGGCTTAAACCAGAAGCAAATCTTTATTCCCCGTCGGCTCGAGAAATTTCCGGGCTCTCGCGTGCCTCAAAGTATACCATCGACACTGGCATTTCGTCGAGTCAGAGACGGTGTGGTGGGGAGGGAGTAGTTGCACAAGATCGAGCGAAAAGAACCCTCTCGGCTCCTTAGCAGGCCCTTGCCCCTCACCTCCTTGGAATAATTAAAGCCCGCCCGACTTTTTACGACAAGGTGTTCATTACCCTGGGTAATTAAGACGCCCCTTAACCAGACCTCGCTCCCGCATGGTATAGACGGTCTCGGGGTGGTAAACCGACCTCTGCTCTTTCTCTTTCTTTCTCTCTTGGTACGACTTAGGGGAAGTTGAGAGAGGAGGGGTGGCGAGACTTGAGAAGCCGAAACTTTTTTATAAGAGCGAGAGAAGGCTGGAACGGTTATTGGTGATTATGAGGCGATATGCAGCTGCTCACTCTCGGCTCGAGGTTTTTCCTAGCCCCCTGAGTGTATTTACCGGGCAACTGCTGCTTGGCGACCGGATGCTTTTAATTGGAGGAATTTTTTAAGTGATATATTCAAGATGTGTTTTCGGAGCGATTTTTAACAATAGATTCTTTTTTACCGTACTGTGTGATATACCGATTAAGGTGATTGGCTTCGATAGATTATTCTAAATTTAAAACATTATTTGATTAAAAATCGTGCTGTAGCAAGAAAGATTTTTCGTCATTAAGAAACTTAACGAAATAAAGCAACACGAGTGACATAAGCGTTTTATCAGGCTCAACATTGGCCAGCGATATTCTTTTCAGATTTCGATTGTTGTAATCATCGATGAATCTACAGATACTGATAACGTCATGCTCGTGACATTTTTAATGTGTATATCTGATGTCGCCAGCTTGATATTTTGTTGAAAGCAAACTTTACGCTACGAAAGAGCAATGACTCTTCTTTCTTCAGTTACACAGACAACCCTACCGACGATTGCATAATCCCAGCCCTTGAAACTTGGCACCTCGAGGCATTAGACGATATATAGTAAACGCAAGGGGCAAAAGTACAAGGTAGATCCTTCGAATATCGGCTAAGCCGGCATCTAAGCCAGGTTACTCGGACGAAAGGCGCCTTGGGGCCCTGTCCGCGCATTAATATCCTCGCGATCCTTTCTCACTAGTCTCTCTCTCTCTCTCCTCTGCCATCTTTCGTCTCTGCAGATCTCGGTATTCGTTTCTCATTGCAAACGGACGAATAATAGAGAGATTTCAATCGTCTCTCTCTTGAGGAAGATGATTATATTTTTTAAAAGTTCAATAATGAATCGGCTGCGCTCGGATTTAATATTCGAAATAAGCTTCTTATGTATCTCTAAGCGCTCGAGTGTGATGCAAATTGCAACATCTTGGCGATATTAACACAATATCGCAATCGATATTCGAGAAGGCGAAGTAACGATGCACAGAGAAATATCGCGATCAATCGGCGATCGTAATAACTTTCTTGGAAGATAAAAATGCAAGCTGTTTATAAGTGGGACCAATTTAAAATATACGTTTACGTAGATATAAAGAAAGAAAAATGAACAAAAAGAAAAGACGAGAACGGACGAGAAGGAGATAGAGAGAGAAAAGGGAGAAATAAACACGGGAAAGAATAGCGAGAGAGGCCGGAGTCGAAGGAAAAATTTAACGCGGGCGTCCGTGAATAATGGCGACACTCAATCACGGCAAGACAAGCGGGCTTCGGAAAGGGGTAGGGGAGGTTTCTCGGAAAGAGAGAGAGAGAAGCCCTCGGCCGCGTCCAAAACAATGCGAAACAAACGGTGTTCCCTAACAGAAGGCACGCCGAGAGCGGATATTAGTTTTTTCGATTCTTCGAGGATATTCCACCTTCTCCCCCCCCCACCCCGCATCGCCGTAGTGCGATGATTCTCGGAGTCCTCTTTCTTCTTTCCCCGCGAGCACTTATTCGTGCGCTTTCTCTCCTTTTTTCGCGGCTAGGCATTTATCATTTTTAAAAGAGAGGGGGGAAATCGAAGCTGCGCGTTCGTTCGCGTGAGCCTTATGGTAAGGGCTTTACACTGGTTATTTAATATTGTTTCTTACAATAATTTTATGATTTGAGGCGAGAACTAAGACAAAAAATTAAACTAAAGAAACTACTAGTATTACCTTTTACTTCCTCCAAATAAGCACATTCTATTTGGTATGTGCGTTGACGGTGGATCGTCCAAAATTACAGAAGGCTTACAATAATTAATACCCCAGGTCTGATCGTATGATAGCATCGTTGAGCGCTAAAGGCACGCCAATTGCATCTCTAATTAAAAGCCGGCCGTAAATTAACGAGAGAGAGAGAGAGACGCCGGCTTAATCAAAGTCTCCGTCGAGGCCTGGTCCTCCCTCCGCGCGCCAACCGTGTGCCACCCTCTCCGAGCATAGTCCACAAATCACGCAGCTACAAGTGAATTCGCGCCTCCTCATCGACGTGCCTCGGCCCATAAACAACGCGCGCTGCCCCGAAATTTCTCGCGGCTCCAACGCGGACGAAGGGGGAGGGGGCTTGTCGAGTTGGCCGGGCCGCATATGGTGTCGCGACTACGCGCAGGCTGGCAGAGCGAGCAGAAAGTGCGTCTTACCGAGGGGTCGTCCCGTAGTAACTTCAGCACGGGGAGCATAAATCATTTGGCGCCTGATGTACGACGCCGGTGGACTATCGTCGCCTCTCTCTCTCTCTAGGCTGCCGCAGCTCCCTCGGGTGTGAGAAAGCGTCTTGCCGATGGGTGAAGACGCCTTAGTCTCTATGGTGGATGGACTGGTCTTAATAAGCCAAAGTGCAGCCGGTGGGCGTGAAAAGTAAGTTGGTTATGTACGTTTTGAAAAAAAACAAAACAAATGATATCGATTTATTTTCACATTTCATTTCCCAAACGTGTTTCTCGATGATAAAAAAAGATCGAGCGAGCAACTTTTATAAAACGGCGTATTTAAAGAGCAAAAAAAATAATAATAACAGCAAACTTGATCGAGCTAGGGCAAGTGGCTTCGTTACAAGACGAACAACAGAACGTGGCGAACGAGGGGCTATGGAGACGGAGAGGGGGCTCTGGCGCGCGTGCCTTTAACCAAATTTAGCGATTTTTAATCTCCGAGCCAACGCCGAGCTATACCCTATATATCGAGAGAAGCCAATACTAGAAGCCGTTCGAACATCCAGGCTGGCCCTCGTTCTTCTTTTTTTTTCTCTTCCCCTACCCTCATCGGAACGCTACAAATCGCTAATAAGACTTCGTTAAAGAAGCTGGAGCAGCTAGAGCCCCTCCCTCCATCGGCTTTTTATCGACTTGCTTCTTCTTGTTGTTTCTTGGCTTACTCGAATCGGCTTTAGGCTTGGGGTTCAGCTTTTTAAATTGGGCTTTAAGGCGGTTAAAGTAGTTGGAGGAGGAAGTAGTTGATTTTTGTTTACTTTTTGGAAGTTGCGTGAGCGTAATCTTAAATATTATTGGTAACAGACAAGCTGCGGTCAGACGCAATAAACTTTAACCTAAAATATCACCAAAGTTCAAGCGCACTTTTAATAATCCCCGACGAATTTTAATAAAGCTGCCTATCCATTAATCGTGGCAATTTGCAATTTTCAAGTCGATATTAATGAGAGCGAGAGAGAGACATTAAGAGGGTGGGGGGATTAAAGAATTCGAAAAAGGTGAAAAATGCCAGGGCGTCCGCAAATTTTTGCCTCGCAATACCGACGTTTAATTATGAAAAGCAGCAAGTGGAGAGAGAGAGAGAGAGAGAGTGAGTCGATGGGGGGGTTGGTCGAACCTTCGCATCTCTCGCAACCTGCTGGCTAAAAATAAGAAAAATACGGGAGCTTTTATAAAAGCCGAGAGGAGGGAGGAAGACAAGGCGTATTGATGCCCGATCAAGTAAACCCCCCGGGGGGGCTTTAATTAAATACAGCTCTCTCGCTCTCTCTAGGCTTTTTCTCTCTGTCTGGTTTATTCGCCAAAAGCCTATATTTTTGCGCGAGAGAAACGTCAGATAGTCCGTTAGCTATGCGACTCTCGATGTGTAGACAATCTGATTTCTGCTTCTGATTACCGCTCGCCTGCTTGTATTATACGGCACTTTTTTTCTCCTGCGGTCCTGGAATAGATGAGAGCGTTAAATCAAGCAACACGCGAGGGACGAGAGAGCGTTGATAAAAAGGCAGAGGGAGTTAACGGTAAAAGTGTTTGCAGCGCTAATCGCGTAGGCGATAAATTTTCGATATACACGTTCGTCGATGCCGGGGCCTATATGAGAAGCGAAGGATTCGAATATGATCGTGTGTTTAGGAAAAATGAGAGGTCGGAATAAATGGATGGAGATAGGGTAGATGTAGTGGGATATATCGGTATAAATACACACCTGCCGGGCTAAACTCGACTTGTTCTACTGACAGATCATTTTGTTAATTGAATACGCCAATCTACAATAAAACAAAAGGTTAAATTATGCAAATAACCAACTCCATAACGATGAAGCGAACCTCGAAAACGAAAACTGAAAAAATCCGCGCGTTGTCCGCTCGAATTCTCACACTAACAGAATACAAAAAAAAAAGAAGCCTCGTAAAAACGCGGGATTATCGAGAGAGAGCCGCTAGCGCGCGCGGACAATGCGAGTGTCCCGACACATTCGATATCGCGCGCGTGTGTCGCCGAGTATATCAGGCCGCAGAGCATAGCGGGGCAATAGCACGACAGGCCCGCGCGGCACGGGACGCGCAACACCTATACCCGCACCCCCGTCATGGAGTTCTCTCCCCTGGTGTCAAGAATTCATCGAGGGCGGATCATAATTAACCGAATACCGATACTCCCCCCTGCCCCAGAGCTTCTCCTGCCCCCGCGCTCTCCATTTGGATCGGGGCGCTCGCGCCTAATTGTACGGCAGAGCGCAGGACACACTTGGGCGCGAAATGCCAACGGCCCTCTCTGTGCGCGCCCGCCGCTATACCGCCCTATATCTCCGCGTCTATCTCTCTCGTCTTGATTCGGATTTTGCGCCCTTGGTATGGCAATTAGCGTAGAAGCGGTGCGATCCTAGTCCCGGGCCTCTGATTAGAGTCGGCCGTGATTAGCGAGCGGCTATTGGCCTATCGATTGCCATGAGCTCTGGGGGGGGGGGAGAGAGAGAGAACAGTCCGTAGGCATTCCGGCCACCTCGGGCATCTCTCGCGTGCGCGCTAGTGCGATACGCGCGTTGGCGCGCGCCGATATGCCGCCGTCGCGTTGCTATTTTGACGATAGGGGGATACGCTGCACACAGGTGGGCTTTCGGACGATGCGACGAGAGCGTCTCCCTCTATATATATATACATATATATGTGTATGCAGGCGTGCTTGGATTATTTCGCGCGTCGAGCTCGGCGTGGCGAGCGCGAGCTATGTCACGCATCCTCCTTGGTCGCTCCGGCTCTCGTCGCTGTGTGCCATCGATGCTTGTATCGCCGAGTGTTTTTTCTATACAAGATATAGTTTATTTATACATAGTTTCCTCGAAATTTTTCTTACATTTCCCATTGTATTTGTTCTTTCTTTTATCATACGTTGCGTTTTCAGTATTCCACCCGATATATTCCACCCAAAATGCAAGCGGTGTGTCTTCATTATAGCCTCTCGATAAACGGCTAGCCAAACAAAATCATTCGCGTCAGAGGGCCGATGGTCATAATGACGGCGGGATCAAGGGACATAATTGACTTTGCTCGCGACAATTTTTTTAACCAGCCCAAGCGAGAGAGCACTGCGCGCAAGAGGCCCACAAGCTACAGAGAACACGAGGATGGGTAGGAGCATACAATCGTTGGCAAATGTTTACATCAAGAGGAGAAGCGAAAGAGAGCGAAGCGTCAAGCAGCCGATATGAGCCTCGACGCGTATATGCATAAACACAACGAGCCGGGGCGCGTTTAAATTAAACGTCATGGAATTCCGTCGCTCGACGCGCGCCCTTGCCCGCGCGCAAAGCCCTGCGCAATCAATGCCCCGGCCGCAATTGGCTTTTCAAACAGCAGTCCCCCCTACCGTTCTGTCTCTCTTTCTGTCCGCGACTTGTTCGCCGATATCCCCATTTTCACCCCTTTTCGAAATCAATGGAATATGGAGCCTTTGACGCCTCTCTCTCTCTCTCTCTCTCTCTCTCTCGGCGTTTGTTTGATCTTCTTTTTTCATATTTTTAAGGTTTTGCGTAGGATAGATTGGGGCTTGAGGTGCGCGGGAACGAGGAAAAAGCCACGAGCTGAGGGCTCGAGAGACACGTGGATGTGTGGATTGGTGGGAATTCGGTGATGCGTTGAATAAGGAGATTATGAGTGTGGAGTGTTTGATGATTATTTAGACATTTTTATTTTGTAATGATTGTCTGTAGTAAGGGCGGCAATATTTGCTGTGAATAATTAAATTATTCCATGATCGAATATATTTCAGCTACTCCTACTATACCTTCCTCTCCTGCAAAATAACCAAAAGCTCCGGAAATCAGCACAAGACGTGCAGGCTAAAAAACAAAAAAAACTGCTAGAGCTCAGAGTCAAGGAAAAGTAGTACAGCAGTGTCGGGAGGCACTCTCTCTCTCGTGTCTCGCGATTAAAAATTCCGTCAGGCGCGAGAAGCAAGCTCGGAGCTTCTTTTCGCGCCGAACTCAAAGAGAGCCAACGGCGACTGTACGCCTTCAAGCTCGCACTCCTTCTCCTTTCCTTCTTAAAAAAAAAGAAAAACACACACAAAGATAAAAAAAGGAAAAGTAAGAAAAAGAGCGAGGGAAGAGATAGACAGGCGAGAAGAAAAAGCGTGAAAAGCCAGGGCAACGTGTAACATCTGCCGCGCTCCGCAAAAGGTAGAGCGCCCACCGAAAGACGTGTGTGTGTGTGTGTGCGGAGAAGGAGGAGTACAGAGAAACGTCGTGCTAAAAAAAGAAAAAAAACAGCGAAGGAGAAGAGAGAGAGAGTAAGGAGTGAAGAAACGAGCGGCGACCCAAATAAGTCGAAAAAAGGAAGAAGACAGCTAGAAAGTGCCTCGAGAATTCCCAGCGCAAGACGTGTACACGTCGCCTAGTGGGGCTGGTATAGGTATACAGAAGCAAAGGTAGAGGGGTGTCGGTGTGTTATCTCTCCAGCAGTGCTCCTCGTATTTATCCTCGCTCTCTCCCTCCCCTCCGTTCTCCTCGTAGCCTCTCTCCGGGGCTTGCCCCAGCCCCCTTTTACAGGTCGGCCGCCGCCGCCGCCGCCGAGGTACGGTGTGTGTGCGGGCTTGGCGCGGTGGCAGCGGTGTCGTATCTTGGCCTCCGCGGCGCGCCGCTCTATCGACGTACTACGGCCGGCGCGCGTGCATCCGCACACGCCCCGCCCAGCGTCACCCCTTCCCCGGCTCTGCTTGCCCCCCTTCGCTCCTCTCTTCTTCGTCTTCTTCTTCTTCTCCGTCTCACCTAGAGCTTCCACTCTGCGCAAGCACCTTGGCGTATAGCGGCGACGCGCCAGTGTCTGAGAGAGAGAGAGCCCACTGTGCATCGGCTTCCTTCCCTCTGCAACCGACCTCTCCCGGTCTTCTATACGCACACCGAAGACTCGCTATTGCCAAGATAGCGAGTATTCTGATAGGATTCGATGCGATCCTGCGGGTTAGGAGAGGAGGGAGAAGCACGGGGGAGGATTAAGGTACAGCGCAAAGGGCAAAGACGAAATGACGAAGAACTTGGCGACTCCTTCGACCCGCTCTCTCTCTCTTGAAAGTTACGCGGCTGAGCGAAATTGCATATTCCGGGTGTAGCCGGAGCGAAGTAATTGTTGCCGCGAACTAAGCTACACTGCGTCTACATTTAACTGCGCTACTGCCACAGACGCTATATGTGTGCGCGTTTGTAAAAGTTTGCGAAAAGTCGAGCTTTTAAACGAGAAAGAGCACCGTTATAAACGAAGATCTTGATCTTAAGATCGCGATTTGGATTATCAAACGAGCAGGCTCGTATCGAATTCAAAGCTCGATGATTTAGGGGGTTTATAAGGATTTGGCGGTGATGGCGGTAGAGAGAGAGGCGGAGTTAAGGAAGAGGGAAGGAGCTTTCGGAAGTCCGCGCGCGCACGGGATACGCATTATTGAGATGTCTGCCGCGGGGGAGATTAGGGGGCCTGCTGCTACCATTCCTAAGGATCTTACCGGAGAGTCCGCACAACAAGCGTGCGAACGATGCGGAAGCATTGCGGATATCGCGAATTGGTCGGATGCGTGAGGGAATGATGTGCTCAAGAGAGAGGCTACGAAACAGCACCCCCCTGAATCTTATACCTCTGGTTAGTCTCGTTATCCCAGAGCGTCTTTGGATTACTCCGGAAATACCTTGACTGCCGCTCGGTCCCTCAACTTTTTGATCCAATAATCGAACTTCTCGCTCTCTCGCTAGACTATTTGATTCAATTAAGGGAATAAGAAACGGCTATTTTTTATATTAAAATTCAGGCCGATACATATACGAATTTGGGAAAACCTTAATACGATCGTCTACGCAATAAAAAAACAGGGAGGGGGAATCTCAAATTCCCCGGCATTTTCACCCAGCTCGGCAAGGAATAAAAAAAAAGGGAAGAGAAGCAGCGCAAGCGTCGAAGCGAGCAATCAGACCTTGTAGTACAGCTTATCGAGAGCTTATCGCTCGACCGATCGTCCCTAACAATCCCAAATCCTGCGTCTCGAGTTCGTCCGATGTCCTTCTCCCTCTGCCCTCAACACAACGAAGTAGGTATCTCGGTAAGTAGCAGAGAGAAAAAGAGAGAGAAAGAAGAAGGGGCGAAGGGAGGGGGACGCGAGTCGGCTGGAGAAAACCCAATTCGGCCGGCTCGTTTTTATACGTCCCGTTAAAGGCGCCAGGGAGAAAGGATCGTCGCAGCAGAGTCGTCGGGTTCTTCCCGTAGGGGAATAGCCTCGAAGCTCTCGCGGCTCACCCCCCCCCCCGCCCGCCCGCCCCCTTAAATCAGGGTTGATATCCTCGAAACAATTCGAGACCCTCGCGCCCTACACCGCCTCCTCCTCCTTCTCGCTACCCCCACCCCCCTCTCCTTCCAGTACACCCCCTTCAGCCCCATCCAGCTTCTCTCTGGCGTTGGGCTGGGCCGACTGTCCGGTGCGCTCCACGGAAGAAGATTTAATTAAGCCCGAGCCGATTTATCTCCCTGACAGCGCGCCGCCGTCTCTCCCTACTTCCCCCTACCTCCTCCGCTCTTCCCCTTTCCCACTCTCTCTCGCTCTCTCTCTCACTTTCTCCACCTTCCATCCCACGTCGAATCCTCGAGATCCCAGCCATGTCTCTGTGTCGTTCTCTCTCTCTCTCTTGCTTTAGCCAGTACTAGCTTCGCTTCTTCCGTCGAGGGTCGAAGGTAGGAGGTAAAGCGCGCGTCTGCGAGGGACACGTTTCGCCTCGTCAGAAAGGCGCGCTGGCCGGCTGACCGGCCAACCCTTTCGCAAACGTAAAAGGCTGACCCTGCGGTCCGCGCCCGTCTTGTTCTCTTTCTCCTCCGGCCCGGGCTCTTTCTCGCCTACGGGCACAGCTGCCCCTCCAAGAGAGCGGCTCCCTTTTTAAAAGTGATTTAGGAACGACCCTCTTTCTCTCCCTCTTTTCCTCCTATTCTCACTTTGGTTTTTCCCCCCTTTTTTTGTTCTCGCGTAAAAATTGAGAAAACATTATATGTACCTAAAGAACACACGCGGCGCTTGTTACAATTATCAGAGACGTTGAATTTTCAATTCTAACGGTCGCAGGGAAAAACCCATTTTCCTCGAGAACAAAAAAAGAAAGCTCTCGCGTGGAAAAGCTCCAAGGAAAAGACTGACGCTAACCGAACGTGTAATTCCACACTTACACTCACACCCAGATACACTCATATAGACGCTCTTGCGCGCGAGCAGCTATAGCACTCCCGCATTTCCAGGCCGCACTTAGCAGCCGGCGGCTTGATAATTTGCCCTCGCCTGCACAAAGGAGACCTTCGCCCCTCCCTCCGCGCGCACTCCTTAATCCCGTAGCAGTCGCAAGGTGGCGATTAAGAATTAACGCGCGAAACGAGCGCCAAGGACAAAGACGCGCGCGAGTGGTTACACATCTCTCTCACCAAGGACTGCTCCTCCTACAGGACACTCCCCCCCCCACTCGTTCTTCATCCTTTTCCTTTCCTCCTATTATTAATTAACACCTCTCGAGGCATTAGCGACCCTCCCCCTGGCTAAGAGCAAAAGCTCTCGCTTCCTTTTACCGTAGCTCTCAAAGCCCAAGGACGTGTGTAAGGCTACACCTTGGCAGCGCGTCCCCGCGACTTGACTCTCCCTCCCTCCCTCTCTCGCAAAGCTCTCTCTCGTCAGGCTTTTCCTTCGGAGAGACCAAGACACACCGCAACGGGGTCTGTTGGCTGGCTTGCGCGTGTGTGCGCGGCTTTAGAGACACCTTATACTCTCGGCTGACTTGGACTGACCCGGGGCTTTCATTAAGCACACAACCGGACGCGCGGATCCTTCCCCCTTTATTTTTTCTAATTTGACTGCGAAAAGTGACTTTTCTCGGCTTTGTATTTTAGCGCTAAGCTGTAAGGAATAAGAGAAGATTTGCCCTTTTTCAGATATTGCGAATTTTTTCATGCGTCTGACCATTCACGGGTTGTACTACTTGACAAAAAAATTCTAAACATTAGAAGGCGCGACTAATAAAACGGCTAATCGCGGGGATGGCTTTGGGGACACACTCGAACGTCTTTTACAAAGCCAATCTCAAAAGCAATATCGAGAGAAAGAGCGGCACAGCAAGCAGTGCGCAACTTTTCAATTATCGACCGTTCACGGGAGTCTTTACGCGGCGAGAGAGAGAGAGAGAGCAATAAGCGCAAGCAGTAGCGGAAAGGAAATCCAAGCGGCCTTGTCGCGGCTATAAAAAAAAGGAAATCGTCGGTATAGCCTAAGCTTGAGAAGGTGGAAAGGCAAGGGGGAAAAGAAGCTTCATACGACGCCGTAGAGAAAGAGCGAGGGAAGGAGACGCATCCTGGGGTATACACACACGTCTGCTATTCTCCGCAGGAGAGAAAAAGAGAGAGAGAGAGAGAGTTGCTACGGCAGCTGCCGGGAGGGATAAGGATTTATAGTTTAATATCTCGACTCGCCGGGCCCGTCGTCACATTTTCAGCTGCGGGAGACTACTGCACGGCCGGTTTCATCCTTTGCGACTCTCTCTACATGCCTCTCTCTCTCTCTCTCTCTCTCTTTCACCCTCTAGACTTCTTTTTCTTTCCTTTCTTTTTTATTTTATTTCTCTCGTGCCTGCTGTGTCTCGCTATTCTTTCGGCTCGGTGCTTTGAGGTTTGTCGGATTTCTCGGAAGCTTAAATTTCGCATAATGAATTTCTTTGAATTTCGTCCGCGGGCAACTTTTAATATATCTTCGTATTACCCGTGCGATACACGCGCTTGAACGTACGAACAAGCGAGATTCTTAAATTAAAAAAATTCATTGTCCTCTTTTTTTTCTTAATATCATTACATTTTTAACAATGAAATAGACCTATTGGTACAACCGAATCAATTCCTCCCCGGGGAATCCATTAACAGACCGATAACCATGAGATAAGACCCCGGAATGCCATATTTTTCCAAGCCCCACTAACCACCACGCGCGCGTTTTAAATTCGACAAGTCGGCAAACAAGCGAAGGAGGATCGAGTTGTAGGCCGATACACGCGCCAAATTGAAGCGTTTAAATCAAGCGGCTGCCGGGAGTTTTCTTTCCCGTCGACGACGACGACCGATACCGACTTTCTTTCCCCCCTGCTGCTCACTTTACCTTTCTTACCCAATTCAGAGGATCAGCCCTCCTCCCTTCCACCTCAAAGCCGAAGATTTGTCTCGGTTTGATAGGGCCGCTTACGCTGCGTAGAGATACGCTTCTTAGATTGGAAAGCCATGCTTCTTTTTTTTCTCCCTTCCGGGCTGAGACGCCTTTGGTATACACACCGAGATTTCTGTTTCGCCAATAGCTATACCCCCTTGTATAGACCGAACTCTCTTTCTCTCCCCGCTAATCCATCGGCTATAAATTAACGTCGCGTTTTCGATAATACCCACCAGCTCTATACCAACCTGTCGATTTAAAAAAAAAACAATTGTTATAATGGACTATGTTTTTGAAAAATTTTATTTACGCTGTTTTACGAGAGAAAAATAAAATAAAATTTATTCCAGAAAAATATATGGGAATAAAAAAAAGTCGCACGGGGAAAGAGCGCAGGTCGGAAAGTACCAGAATTACGGAAAAATCAGCGGCAGACTCGGAGGAGGGGGATGTGGGCTCTCTCGAGGCTAAAAAGAGAGCAATGATCAGTTGCCGGACGGAGGATAGCGCGATATTCGCGCTACTCTCTCGCTTGCCAGGCAAGTGCGGCGGCAATGTACGTGTCACATTGGCCAAATCGCTTGGCCGGCACACGCGCGTCGTTATACGATGGAGAACGTCGGGCGAAAGAGCTGGACATCGAGATATACTCTCGCTTCGGATGAGATAGCACATACATATATCTCTCTCTATCTCGCCATTGGTTTTCGAATTTTGCCTAACTCGGGTGGATATTTCCTCAGTTGAGCGATATTCGCTAAGTCTTATATTCGCGTGGGATGAAAGGTTGTTCTTAGCAAGCTGGGTTTGACTATATCCTGGTAATTTTTGAGATCTCTGGACTTTTGCTGACGATACGAACTTTTTTTTTAATTTCCATGGATTTCTGATCGAAGCGTGATTTTTTTATTATTGTTTTAATCGTAGGATTTTCGTTATTTTTATCTATGCTCACTTTTATTTTATTAAACTACCCTTTTTCATACTCGGAACACGCACCCGTTAGATATTTGACGAAAAAAACGAATGATTTAAAAAAGAAGCTCGAAATAAAGAAAAACAGGAAAATTCTCTCGTCGCTTATTAACCCCCTAGCGGAAAACAATGCCGCGATAAATTTCGAAAAATCTCATGAAAAATTACCAAGCGTATGCCCCAAAAACATACCCGATACAAGCACTCAAAGCACACAGAAAGCTTCCCCCCCCCCCTTCCAACCAACGAATACGGCGGCCCCCCATAGTCTTAAAGCAAAAAGCCGGGAGAGCTTGCATAATTCAGACGTCGAGTCTAATAAAAAAATAAAAGCCCGTAGTATCTGTTCGCTTAGGATGTCGAAAAGGTACTCGTGTGCAAGACTCTCACTTCTGAAACATTTAGACGCCGAGAGAGAGAGAGGGAGAGTAGCGGTCTCTATATCCCAGGACGTGTGGGAGGATGGGGGGAGGGGCCCTCGCTGGAAATTCGGTGCGGTGGTATCGCGCGCTTGCCGGCAAGCCACCTGCGGATATTAAAGGAAATGGCGGTATGATTAGTCGGCTACGTGCGCCGCTTTCAGCTTTCTCACTCTCTACCTACCTACTTCCATTCCAGCCGCCCGGCGAATCTTGAGGCTGCTCTCTCACACTTACTATTGTGGGCCAGCTCCGATCCTGCTGCTTGGCTTGCCGCGTGCGTGCAAGCAACCGCCTGCCAGATGAGAGAGGAACTTCCTCTCTCTCTCCGGTTTCTCTAATAGAATAGCCTGATTAATTTATGTCCTTTCGCCCTCTCTCTCGGCTTTTGGCCCCAAAATTATTATTTCCCACGGCCGCGATAAATCTTTTTCGTTATGTTGTCGTGATAAAACAATAAAACAGAAAAACAGAGCCCACTGCATAATTCAAGTGCTCTCCTTACCTCCGCGTAAAAACGCGTTAATGAAAAAAAAAAAGAAACACACATTGGTAGAAACATTAATCAGCATTCCGAAGCAACCGCGTACAACATATCCAACAAGAATAAGAAACAAAATTCCATGGGGTTAGTCCTCGCTGCGCTTATACCCTGCGTGCATCCGTTTAAAACGCATATCTCAAGGAAAAATCCTCCGGCTGCCCTCTTCCTCTCTCCAGCTCGTAAATAACGAGGACAATAAGCAGCCAGGGTGGGGAGTCTATACCAGGAGGGGGGGGGCTGTTAGTATAGCTATAACTGCGGCCAGAGAGAGAGAGAGAAAGGGGCTCGGACCCAAAAATCAGCGAACGCCCCCGCGGCGGTACGCGACATCATGAACGCGTTCGGGGCACCGCAAATGACTAACCGGCGGCGTAACTGCCTGCGGCTCTGCTCTGCTCTCTAGCCATTCCTCGGGGCAAAGGCCGTTTGCTTGATTTACACAGCGCCCGCCCGAGCGCATTTGTACGCCGAACCCTTTCTTCCCTCGGCCCCTCCTCCTCGGTACTATACCCTTCCTCTCCCCCGCGCTACACATACCATTACCGTGTCTTCTCCCTGCTCCTCCTTCCCTATGGCTTTCTTTCGCGGGCCTGCAATAGCTTTGTTGGACACGGCTGGACCTTCCGTTGCGTTATGTCGTGAAATGATTTGCTAGAGATAAGCGCGGGGAAAAAAAGTCGAGGAATCGTTTGTGTTACCCCCATACACTTGACTCTCGTGTTGTCACTGGATATGCTTTTCACGGAAACCCGGCTGGAATTGAGTTACGGAAACGGGAGTTTTACGTTATGGCCCTTGGTACATCGATTCCGCTACTCGATCGAGCTTTTTTTCGTTATATATAGATAAAGCAGCTTGGAGAGCACTCGTCCGTCCCTATTTCTAAATATCCTCGTGCACACGCGATACAGTATATCGACTACTGATTTCGATTAACAACGTCATACGTTATAATCAGCCGTTCAATCGACATACAACCAATCGAGGAGAGACAATGAAGCATAGCAAGGGCAATCGTGCATGTTTAACGAGTTGAAATTACATCGAAAGGCTAATAGCTAGAGACGATCCCGCGTAGGCCAAAGAAAGCCGCTGAACGCTCTATCTATTTACACTTGCTGGCTCGCCGTTATGAGACTCTCCGGCTTCTCTCTCTCTCGGCCACATGCAATATAAATAAGGCCAGTTTCCTCGCGCTAAATCCAGCGTTAGTGGCCGGCCGAAGCTTCTCTCTCCGTCTACCCCCTCAGCTAGGATAAAGAGAAGACGAGAGAGAGAGAGGAAGAACGGAGGGATGGTAACTCGCTCCCTCGGCAAGAAGGAAGAGAGAGAGAGAGAGGATGAGTAGGAGAGTTAGCCTGGAGCTCTCTCGCGGAAGAGCTATGCTCGCAATGTCCGGCCCCGGCCAGCGGCCGCTGGTATGTTGTAGGTGGCTCTCTCCTTCCGATATGGCACCCCCGAGCCCCTCACCCTACCCCCTTTACTTCTCTATTCGCTTTCTCTCTCTCTCTCTCTCTTGGCTTGTCTGTACATCTCCTTCTCTCTCTTTCTCTCTCTCTCTCTGTTTACAGCGCGAGAATGCTAATTTATCGAAGCTCTCCCTGGCCTTTGGTCAACGAACTTGGAATTCTTCCGTCTATGCTTTCTTCTTTTTGCTTGATCGCTACCCGGGCGACCTTTGAAAATTTTTTTAATTGTTATCTCCTACCCTCTTTCTTTCTATCTTGCTCTTTTGCCCCTGGCTTTTGAAAAGTGTTTTTCCGAGGAGGCCGTTGGATACTGATTTATTGATAATTGGTCTTACGAAGATTTGTAGGTTTTTGTTTTGGCATGGATACGCGGATAATTTTTTATCGGGGCTTGAGCTTTTTTTTAATTTTAATTTTAATCGGAATGATAAATCGTGCCTGTCTTGGTTCAAATTTTAGAATGTTCTTCGGAGAAAAGCACGAAATACTCACTTAAAAAATCCATCGGAGATTATCTTCCTTTTTTTTTAATAAAAAAAATCAGTCGTCCGAACGATACAACTAGTCGACAGTCGGTAGAGCCTTGCTTATTAAAGCCAAGGACCCAGGATATAGTAACAAAAAAAAAAACAAAAAAAAAAGAAGAGGAGTCGAGAAAAAACGAAAGAACAAATTTGCATTCACGTCTCTTAAGCTCCATCCTACGGTTAAGGCGCATATAATTATCGAAGCACATCTCCGACAGCGACGCTTGGGGGAGAGTTGCGCGCAGCTTGCGAGTGAGAGAGAAAAAGGCAAGGAAAGATCATCAGCTGGAAAGAAGCTGAGAAAAAAAGAGAAGCCCAGAGAAGGATAAGTACACCGCAGAGAGAAAGCGACGGAAAAAAGAGAGAGAGAGAGCAAGTTGGAGGATCGAAGTCTCTCTCACCCTCTTCTTGGCCGGGGCTCTCTGGGCGCGTCGCAAGTTATATTTTTAATAAAGAGCCATCCGAGAAGCCGCCAGTACCGCCAGCAGCAGCGGCGGCCGTTGCTACTATACCGCTGCCAAGAAACACCTTCTCCAGGGGTCTCTCTCCCCCCACATAGCCCCGGCGTCATTGAGCCTCGAACACCGGGTATATACTCGAGAGCGAGGCTCTTGCTCTTTTTTTCACATTCTCCGAGCAATTTTCGCGCGAACGAGCACTTTTCCGCGCTAGAGGAGGGATCATTTGAAATTTTATAATCGCCGATATCCGTTTATTATTATTATATTGGAGAAAAAAAAGAAAACGTAGAAAAAGAAGCGCTTATTAGCAAAGCCTTAACCTTTCGAGCATCAACGATAAAATATGGTGATATTACTCGCGTGTTTACGGCCCCTGCAATTATCGCGCGCGCGTTCCGACCTTTCGCAAGCCATCGGCAAGCCAGTCAATTCCCCTAAAATTAATAAAATTCCAGAGAGATAGCGCGCGCGCGCAAGTGTAAAGCACATCGGAAGCAATAAGTATCCTCTCTCACCTTCGTCAGACCCTCTCTCTCTCGCGGCGCTTAAAGAGACGCGAGAAGGAAGGCGGTGTACGCACGTGTGCGCATACACAGAGGCGGAAGGAAGGAAGGACACACACATACAGGGAGTGAAGAGAGGTGGCGCACGTTGCAGACCCGCTCTCTCTCCACGGTTATGAGGTAAGGAGGGTGCGCGCGAGAAGTCGGGGGAGAGGGAAAGGAGAGACCGGCGAGCACCACACACGTGTCTTGAGGGTGGTAATTACGCGGCATCTGCAGCGGCAGTACCAGCCGCCTTATACCCCACCCCCCTACCAAGAGGTCACGCGACCCTCTCTCTCGTCTCTCTTTCTCCGACTTGAGAGAGCGAGCAAGCGACCTTACGGAGCTGGGAGAGAATAAAGGACCGAGAAGGAGACGAGGCTCTGGGGGGGGGGGGAGCGGGTGGCTGGAAGGGGTTGTGTTCCGGGCGACGAGCGAGCGGGAGACCGAGCGAAAGAGAGAGAGAGAGAGAGTCGCTAGAGACGTGCCAGGAGGAGACGACGCTTGGAGGAATATAGGAAGGACGGAAGGAAGGGGCCTCTCTTTCTCTCTCTCTCTCTCTCCTAGGCTGCTACCGCCTGCTACTGCTGTGGCGCGGCCTGGGTGCCCACAGTATTGATTTTGTCCAAGACAGCCGGCGGCGGCGTCGGCGGCTGCTGCTGCCGTCGACGCCGCGGCCAACCAGAGACCCACCTCTAGTGGTACCCACCACTGCCTCTCCCCACCTCTTCCTTCTCCTCCTCCTTCTGCCACGGCACTATTTCCACCCCCTTAGCTTGGCGAGCATCTCTCTCTGTCTACCTCCTCCGCTCGTTCGCCGATGCTATATCTCGAGATTCTCTCTCGCTGGACTTCCCTGGGCCGCCTTTACTCTCTCCTCTTCCTACGCACTTTTCCCTCTTTCCTTTTGCCTCCCCCTCGTTAACTCGTTCTCGCGTTCCCGCTGATTACCGCCGCAGCTGGCGTATCGTGCTTGTACTTATCTGCGAACTCTGCGTCTCTCTGCACCGTATGCTCCAAGTGTACGCGCATTGCTGATAAGAGCGATAAGGAACGACTCGTCGATGTACACGTCTATCTTCGTTTCGAAATTTCTACTTTCCTTTTGATGCAACGAAACTCTGACTTGTTCTTTTCCGACTTTTTCTTTTGCTTTTGGATCGCGCAACGCTACCTCTGCCGATGCTAAAGTTTTTTGTTTATCCCTCGAGCTTCAAAGCGTTAATTTAATCAGAATAACTACTTTGAATTTGCCTTTTCCAATAGATTCTTCTTTTCGACGCGGGGTTGTGGATCAAATCGGATCGTTCATTTTACAGACGATATATCTTCATTTTAACTTACAATTACAATTTTTGTCAAGTAGTCTCGAGACCCATAGCTCTTGTTGAGCATCTCTAAGTCTTTTGTTATCGTTAACAACCAAAAAAACAAAAAACCTTTTTTTCTACCACACCGTAAGACTATACCAAAGACACAGGCTGCAGAAGTAGCTTCTTTGTAATCACGTTTCATGGTTTAGAAGATCAACGCCCCATCCTCGTCGAGTTACTCTCGTAACTCCTCTACATCGTCATACGAGACCTCATCTCGACACCACTTCTCTTTGTTTTTTTTTCCTCTCCAACAAAATGTCAACAATATCAATCGTCCAGCAAACAAAGAAAAAAAGCCAAAAAATAAGGCAAACTCTTCCAAAAAGTCGCCATGTTCAAGCTCGCTAAGTAGATGCTAATTTTTCACCATTCCAAGTGGCCCACTGGATATGTATAACAGATCCGGATCTCTCACTCCGAAACTTCACTCGCCTCTCGTGTGTCTGTATATCTATCTCAAGATGGGTCGGAATAAGGGAAGGATGAGCCGGGAGCAAAGGCCGCCGGCGGCTCCTATACACGATAGAGACGGAGAGAAGAGTAGCGATGGTCTCCGGGTCGTCTCTGCGCGAGAGAGCCCCAGCATCGGCAACCGACGTCGTAGCGGATAGTTGAGGGAAACTTGGCGACGCCGAGAGCGAGAGAGAGAGAACTGGACCGAGAGCATCTGGCCGGTAGTTAAAATGCATGTAGTCCACGGGGGTAGGATAAGGGCACAGAGTCGAAAGAGAGAGATGTAGACGGCAGTAGTAGTAGTAGTTGGCAAGAGGAAGAGGAGGGGGGATAGGGTGGTACACTTAAAAGGAGCCGTGGGGGCCATCGGCGTCCCGTATTCAAATACAGGATCAGCCGGCGACCTTTTCCACTCAGGCTATTCCTTCTCTCACTCTCCATGCCGAGCTCTGTCCTCTCTTTCTTTCTCGAGCCCGCGCCATATCCCCGATCTCTCTTCGAATGTGTGTGTGTGTGCTCGCTCTATATCTGGCCATCTCTCCCGGACACTCAGGAGGGGGGGGGCGGGAGTGCCCGAGACGCTGCTGAAGCAGCCGAAAAAGAAAGTTTTTCGCCTTGTCACCGAGAGAAGAGAGCTCTGCGGGCTCTCTCTCTCAGGGATCTGCCCGCTGGTCCTATACGGTCACCCACGCGAATTTCGTACTCCCCCCCACTGCGCAGCCGAGCAACGAGAAGTTTCGAGGAGATGCCGCTGTTTCAGCTATCTATACCCTCTCTCTTTTTCTCCGTCTTTCCTCTGCCCGACCAAGAAGGCTTATCGTGTTCTATCCGGCGCACCTGCTCTTTTCACTCGTCTCTCACTGCGGAACTCGGCTATTTTGGGAAAATTCTCGAGGTTACTTCGAAGCGTTTGTTATAATAAATTTAGCGCTACAGCAATCATTAGACATTTGATAATCACAAAAAAGCGTTGCGTCTGACTAAAATCGATTCATTCTACTGATTTTCTTCAATTGCAATGCTTTCCTTTCGCGAAAATAAAGTCAATCCAATCTGGTGTACACACATAAAAACGGATTAATTCAAAGTTATCCTCCTACCAGCCTGCACTATACACGCTCCGAGCACACAGTAAAATTAGCATCAACCTTGGGGTTGTAACGAAATCAAGCGACTAGAGTCGACTCTTCATTTTCACGGTCGCAGATTCGAAACACGCGCGCCCTTTTTCCGATGTACGCGCGCTACGAAGGGAGGGGAGGGTGTGCTTTTTATCGTCGGTCGCGCGACTTCATTTCGAATCCACCCCAGCCCTGTTTTATCCACCAGCCTCCAGCTCGATATTGTATTCATAGCCGTTTTCCATCTCGCTTCTGTATGGCATGTAGCGAGTGCTTTTCGTCAGGCGTTTGGCTGAATTAAAAAAAAAAGAGAGAGAGAGAAATCGATGGGAGTGAAATCAGTCGCGCGCCCAGTTATATGATTCACGGCCTCGGCGCCGCGCTGAATTATTAATGGGACGAAATCAGTTGACGCTACGGGGGCGTTTGGAATGTTCGCATGATCCTCGGGGGGTATTTTATAGGTTTTTCATGCGCGTTTCGATATTGGTACTTTTCTTCTTCCTTTCGAGCACATTTTGGGGTTTTACTAATGACACACGCGCGGAACGAAGGAAGAAAAATTCGATTTTCCAAATCCATCAAGCGTCTCGAGCTCTCGTTCTCATAAAAATTCAAATAGCTCGCTATTAAAATCCGAAGAAATCGTTAGGGCTTCAAACATTAGCCCGTAAGGGGACGAAGTTAAGGGGAGGTTAAGGAAGAAACGAGAATAAAAGACCGGCGGAGATCAAGTCGCCGCGTCTTTCGCGAGGGCTAAAAATAAACCGGGGAAATGGATAAATAATAGACAGCCTTAATGGTCGCTAAGACGAAAGCCTTCGGCCGTGGGGCAGGATCGATTGCTCTTTTCCTTCGACTCCGACTTGCTCTCTGCTCTCTTATCGAGGCGAGCCTTTTCCTTCATAATTTACGTATCGTGCATTAAAAGAAGCTCTCGCGGCGCGAGGTAGGGGGGCAAAAAAGCAGGTCACCGCATGAACATTTTACGCGACTAAGTAATGAGAAAAGAGCTTCCGAAAATAAGAAGAGACTCAAGCGGAGTTCTTCACTCGAGGATTAAAATATTTTTTTTAAAAATCAGGGAATCTACAAAAATACTTACCAAGATTTTAAATAAACCGACTCAACGTATCGTACTACCATTCCAATCGCAAGCTGTACCAAAATCACAAAAGCGTCAAACACAAGCCCTTTAACCCCATTCTAAATTTTAATTAATCTCCAATGAGACAAAGAAGTCCTTGGTTCTACCTAAAAACCGAACGATAAGCTCAAAAGCGTTAAGATCATCTCGCGCGAATCTCATTTCGAGACTAGGCGACCGGTCGCGTCGAGTTTACACGCGAAAGCTCATCTTCGCCGGGCGACGTTTTTGGCCAGTGGACCCCCCGGACACGAGGAGAAAAGAGGTCGGGGGCAAGAGTAAGAGAGAGAGAGTGGATCGCACGCGAGCTCGGATTAAGCGGGCAAAGCTAAAAGCTCCTTAAACTGCGGTCCCGAGCTTAAGCCTGGGGATACATATATATACCGAGGGTCCGGCGGAGAGGCCGCGGTCCTTTGTCTGGATCAGCTGATCCTCTTAACCCTTTCAAAAAGTCCCGACTTTGCTCGCCGTATGAAATCTCAGCCGATGCCCGCTCGCACACACCGCTGTTCCCAGGCTATACCTTACACACGCCCCCCTTGTGTCTTATGGCCGAGTGCGAGGGCCTCCAGGAGGGGGTTTAAAGCTCCGGTCATTAGCCGGCCGAAACTTCTTGCGCTGATACATGAAGTGGCTCTTAAGTGCGGCTCCTTCTTTTTTTTCTTCCTCGTTCCTCCTGGACTTTTTTCCGTAATCGGATAACGGTTCGTTTTTCTCTCTCTCTCTCTCTCTCGAAAATCGTGGAAAATCGATCGACGCTAAAGTGGCTTGTTAAATACCAATATTACAAGTTATATATCCTTGCGTATACATCGCGGAAATATACACGCAGGTATAAATAAAACAGTTGGCAAATCGTTTATCGTGATTTCCGCTCGTGTTGACAATTAAATGTTCATTACAGGATTATTGATAGAAATAACTACGGTAATTAACACTGCCACAGCTCTTCACAACAGCCTACACTCGATATGACGTTGGTATAGCCGAGGCATTATAACGATGGTAGCGGGGGTCAGGCCTGATGTTGTTACAGAGCGAGAGAGGCTGTACGCACATCGACAACGTCAAGCGCGTCAATTCGGGGGGCCGTTACATAATAATCAATATTTTAATCACAATCCATTACGGATTACAATTACTCGGAATAACCTAGGGGAAGGGGAGAGAGAGAGCCCTTAAACGTCCATCAAACAAACGTCATTACGAAACAAAACTATATCTCCGCGAAACCAACGCACGAACATTATCACCTCTTAGCCTGCCCAAAAGCCTCTCCCCATCCCTCTTCGCGAAAAAAAATAAAGAAAAAATGAAGAATCAAACGTCGCAAGGAGGCAAAACGGTATAGGGTGAATCAACGAGAGACAAGCGCCGTTACGCGTTTTCTCCTCAATTACGTCAATCGAGCGAGAGGGGGAGTGAGAGGGAAAGGTCCATGAGTACGCGCGAGCGGGGGCCTTGCAGAAAACGAGGCGAAGCCACTCGAGCTTGGCCCCCTACCTCTCTCTCGCTGCATACCCTAGCCCCCTTAATCGGTCAAGTGATCGTACAGAGAGAAAGAGAGAGAGAGAGAGAGAGAGAGAAGCCCGTAAGCGTCGGGAAAACAAGGAAGAAGGAGAAAGAGAGCAGCCGCGCCACCAGGAGAAATGGCTAATTCCGGATATTTATGTACGGGACCAGCCGAGGGCTCTCTCTCTCTCTCTCTCTCTCTCGGAGCAGTTACGGTGAAGAGATCGGCCGGCGTATAAGCCGGGGCCAGAAGCGACCAACTGACCAGAAAATTAACCCTCCCGAACGATTCGATGGACTTGGCCGATCCAACGGCCTGCTCGCGCGTGCTACTCCCGCTGAGGAGCAGAGCTAGTTCGTCTCGACCTCCTCTACTCCTCCACCCTCCGCACACTCAATGTCGCTCTGCTCTCAGTGTGGCCTGCGTCCCAAGTTATCTCGGGACTTGGGATCGACTCTTCGAGAGCCCGGAAATTTAATTGCCTCGAGATTTAAACTTGACCTGCTCATTCCCTCTCTCTATATCTTTTACGCGGCGTTACACTCGTTTGCTCTGTTATCCTGTTTGACTAAAGGATACAGTGGCAGGAATAAATTTAAGTTTTTTTTTTTCGTTGTAAGCATTTTGTATTTACTACAAAATTTTTTTTTCAACTATACGAAATAGAATATTCAATCGCAGAGAAAAATTTGCAAATTAAACTGTCCACACAGAAGTCGCTCATTCTTTCTTGAAATCTACATCTTGGCCGAGCGCGACGGAAACGCGATTACGAAATCCAATCTCCAAATGTAAGCCCTGGAAAAATGAAAAAGAGAGAAAAATCAAGGCAAAAGAGCGCGCGGCGAATCGTAGCCGCGAAGTCCAGACACATCCCCAAACGAGAAAAGAAATAAAAAAAAAACAAGAAACGTCGCGACGGAGACACCTTAGCACGTACGCGTTAATCGAAGCGCCGCCCGTGAGAGGTACCAATGGAGAAAGCGTGGAGAAAAAGGCACGGGAAATGAACAAAAAAACAACTAAAGACGGAGACAGAACTCGGACCCGAGAGAAGAGAAAAAAAAGTGAAAAAAAAGTGAGAGATACGAAGTAGAGCGAGAGAGGGGCGTAGAGAGCGTGTACAGGGCGGTCGACTAGACAGGGCCCCGCGGTGTGGCGGAAGCGCATTCCCCAATAAAAGTCAACAAAAGACTAACGACTCATCCGGCTAATGGAAAAGTCCGAAAACAGTGCTCCGCGACCTCTTCCCCCCTCTATACGCTCGCTCTCTTTCTTCCAGCGCCGGCGTTTCGCTACTGCTCATAATTAAGCAGACTTTTAGCAGATTAGATATCCTGCGCTCCGAGGCCGTAGATATCGCTCGCGCGTGTACACGTTAGAGGACGTGTAGGAGTAGAGAGAGAGAGCTTGCGATCCTCGTGGGTTTAAGAAGCTGGACTAAAGCGCTGTTTAGGAATTTAAATTTCAATCTGGCGCGAAAATTCAAAGAAATTTATACGAGGCGCGCGTGAGCGAGAGATACGCGCTAAAACTTTGGGCGAAATTAAGGGAAAAAAAGATGCTAAAAGCAAACGGTCGAGGTCGAGGGAGGAGGACACAAGCGAGAGAACAAAAGCGAAGCGTTTAGTGGAAGGATAGCGCGAAGAATAAGGGAAAATAAAGGGAAGCAAGAAAAAGCTACCGAGGAAGAAGTCGTGCGCGAAAAGTGTGGGGGAGAGAAGGCCGGAGAAAGGGAGAACCGAAAGGGTTCCACGCGTCCCCCCCAGCAGCCCGGAGGTGACAAATGGTTCGGAATAATACCGGAGCGAGTTCGAAGGCCCAGGGAGAGGAGTCGAGAGAAAGACAACATTCGGCTTCCGTTTTTCGATGCTCCAGGCGCGAAAGGGGTCGCCAGAAGAATATTCCTCCTCCGCCTCCCTTTTCCCCCCTTCACGGGGCTTTTTTAAACGTGCCACCTTTCACGCCCCCTTTTCCGTTTTCTCCGGGCGACAATGCCGCTAAACGGCAACCCTTATCCTCTCTCTCACACCCCCCTCTTTACTCTTTCTCCCTCCACTGAAGAACCGCGAAAATTGCCGCGTCGAATCGGAGATTGTACGTGATTTGAAGTTCACGGAATTTTCTTCGTTAAACGTCCCAGCCTAGCGCACTCCTTCTTGATTGCGCTTAATATCTTTTATTCGGATTTATCTTATTTGCCCGCGTGCTTTTTACTCCACCCCTGGCAATGATAGTTATTAACCGTTGCAAATGCAAAATGCTTTTTTTTCAATATTTTTTTTTCTAAGTCTGGCTTAACGTATTTGATCAAGCAAGCCCTATATCCTCCAGATTTTCATTATCTCCCGCTCTAATTCCGCACACCTCGGTCAACCCAATTTAAAGTCTCTCGCTGTAATCTCTCTGTCTGTTTGTCAGCGCAAACAAAAGTAAAACCCGAGACGCTTCCCCCGGCAAATATTTAAAACGGCACGTAAGATCGCACTCCCCTGCCCCAAACACACACACACACAGCGAGTCCCGAATGACGAAGTGGATTTTTTTCATTAGCCCAAACGAAAAGGGCGGCAGTCTCACCCTCGTGGATCCTCGGCCCAAGTCGTTACGTCAAAGTCGCGAAGTGAGCAAACCAACTGATCTACTGATCTCGCTGATCGGAGAGTAAAGGACAGACTGGGCTTTTAAAAAAAGACCCGGATATCGAACGAAGAGAGCAAGAGAGAGAGAGAGAGAGAGAGAGAGAAAGAGACGGGGGGAGGAGGGAGAACGGGGGCACAATGCTGCTTTAAATAAAGGAGAACTCCATCCATTGAATCCATTGTCGAGGCCTGACGTTGACTGAGCGAGCAGCGGCTTCGACGAATCCATCATCTCCTTAGAAAAGCTTAATTATTTTCTGATGAAAGAAATCTCCTTTCTTGCCCCCCCCCCCTTCACCCTGCTCACCGTGGCCTATCTTCACCTATACGCCTCCTCCGAAATCCACGGCTTTGCTTTATCTTTTCGCTCAGCTCATCCGGCGATTTTCGCTCTGTATCTTTTTTTTCCAATGCATTCTCAAATAATACACCTCTCGGATCGACGTGAAAGGAAAATCAGCTTATTTTCCAATTATCTTCGTATTTTCAAACTCCGATTTTTCCCCCCTTTGGCATCTTGGTCCGCAAACTATTTGTAAACGAAGGGCATAAAGGATAACTTATTCACGATGCCGAAGTTTGTTCGAAATTTCTCCAATTATAGGCAACCGCTACAAAGGCTTATTATAACTCTCCGTGTAATATTTAGCATCGAGAGTTTGGAAAGGCGAAAAAGGCTTGTAATTTGCTTTTGACGTAGCAGCATTCGCGCTCGTACCTTTTGTATACAAAAGCCTACAAACAGTTCAGCGTAAACCAACTTCTACAAAGTAGCCTTGATCGCCAATCTTGAAGATTATTCATCAATACGTATTCATGCAATAGTAGCTAGCTAAAACTAAAAATTACAAATAGAAGTTAAGTCACGTGTAAAATACGAGAGCACACACACACACACATACGTATAGAACGTCATCCTCGCGGTTGACAAAAGTAAAAAAGAAGAGCCGAAAACCGGGGACCGAGGAAATGGAGGGAGTAGGGCGCAGAAAGCGAGGGAAAAGGTTACGACAAAGTCCGTAGATGAAAGAGCAGCGCGCCTCCGGCCCCCCATCCGCCGGCATTCAAATGTGACCTTTCCATGCGCGTGTCCTGTCTTCCTCCTGTCCCCTCCCGCATCTTTTTCTTATAGCTAGCCTCTCCTACACGCCTGCCCCCCTTGCTTACCCCTCTGACACATCCCCGCGAGCTGCTACGTGTCGGTGCCAACGGAGCTGTGGCATCCGCTTCCTCTCTCTCTCGCTCTCTTTCTTTTCTCTCACTCTCTGTGTGTGTGCTTTTTTTTTACTCATATTTTTCCGTTCTCTTTGTTTCAAGCTCTATCCCCGTCTTGGTCTTCGCAGTGTGCCAGGTTTTCTTGTTCTCTCGACTCTTTATTTATTTTTTTTTTTGCTTACCCCCAAGTTCTCATGCATGAAAGCCACGCTGAACCGGAAAAGTATAATTATTTTGAAATTTCTCATGCGGATAGCTTTTAGAACTACGGCCTTTACCTTTTTTAAAACTAAGTTTAAAAGAGAAAGAAAAAACTAACAAAAAATATTAATTTTACGATTCGTTACCCGAAGTCTTTCGATACAACATCGTCAAGCGTCGATCGGCAAAAATTACAAGAGCCATTACACGCCCAGGGCCCGTAGCATTTTTTAACCCACATCCCCAGACGTGTGCTTTAAGAGGCAGAGAAGAAAGGTTGTCGTCGTAGAAGGGGGGGGAGGGGTGACTCTGGTGCAAGCGGGGTCCACACCCCTCCGTTTCCGGCGGCAGCCAAACAAATGACGCTTGAAACAAACGAAAGACGACGCGAACGCGAGGACGTGTATACATTCTATCCGAGTCTCCCTCCCCCCCCCCCTCTCTCTCTCTCTTTTCTGTTGCCCGTGTCTTTTGTGCGTTTCGACGCTAGAGAGGGAGTAGGAACGCGCGGAATCCCACGAGAGACTGTTGGCGCCCAAGGGAAGGGGGAGGGGAGGAGGAAGGAAAAATGTCGTTGCCGGATTTTTGTCTCGGTTAGTCAAACGCTTCTGCTTAATGGCGCGCGAAAGGAATAAGAGAGAAAGAGAGAGAGAGAAGCATGAGGGGGTGAAGAGAAGGAGAGAGAGAGAGAGAGGAGCCGACACCGCGATGCGGATGAAAGGACTTCCGACAGCGACGAGTTTGACGTGCAGCGCGCGGACTCTCGGTTTCCCTCGGATTGTCGCGTTTTGTCGGTTTGCCAAGAGCGACGACGCGACGCTTCGCGCATTGTTTTCTCCTTTCTCCTTTTTTTTTATTTCTCCTCCCTCCGGCTCCCTCTCGGCTGAACGGCCTGTCGACGCGTCTCTAGCGGTGTTTTTTTTATTCGAACGGCTTTTCCATAATCTCGCGTCTGACCAAACGCGGTTCTTACTACTTGATTGAAAACAAAAATCCTTAGAGCTAATCGAATAGAAACCGAAGCTCCTCTAATTTCGCGGCAATCGACAAAGCGTTCGTTATCGGAAAGCATGTCTGGTAGGCTGCTGCGTAGCCTCCATACCCCAGAGGTATCAATATCTCGTTGCGCTCACGACTTTGCGGCGCCTTTGTCTTATGACTCCCTTTTTCTTCGTCCCGCAAACCTCGCCGCACAAATAAATGAGTTCGAAGCTTTTCGACTTGGAACTTTATTTAGCAAATGATATTTATGGCCTTCAGTTGGATCTTTACCCCCGTATTGATTAGATGTCATGTGCATTCATTCACAGCCAAACTTGAGCGATTTTTATATTGTTTTCATTCGAGAGTTCGAGTTTATTAATTAAGCTTATTAATTAATTATGAGTTTATTAATTAAGCTTGCAATAATTTAATTATCGTTAAATATTCATATTATTTAAAAAAATCAAAATCGTTTTCCACTTGTTATTGCTTTTTATGCGCCTTGCTTTCCAAGAAAATAATAAGAGGTAAAAATGCCTTTTTTATATGACCATTAAATCTGAATTTCTTCGGTCAGCAATAAAATAGACTTGAATTTCTCTACTCTCATTATAATTTCGCTTCCAGAGTTTTCTGTAGATTATTACGTGAACAATAGATTAAAAATCCAAGAAAACATAATTTGAGACGTTCTTAAAAGAGGAGGTAAAAAATAATATATTTAAATTTATTAAAAATTAAATCGAATATCAAAGTTATAATAATCAGCGAAAAATTTCTTTTAAAATTTCATTATTTTTTGCGTTTTAATCAATATTAAAGATAGTCCTTTAAATCTCGCTAGCACAAAATTCAAAATATCATTTAACGCACGTACACTAAAAAGACACGCGTACTTTATTAAAATAAGAGTTTATTAAATACCCTGCAAAACCAATATTTTTCAAATTCCAATACTCCCCGCATAATGAAATTATCGAATTTGCGAAAAAATTCAACCCCATTTTGAATCAACACCAAAAAAGCACCCCTACATCTTCAATCCCCGCGCAGAGATCGAGATATAAATCGGAAAATCAATGAACGACAAGGGGGAGGGCGAGCAGTCAGCCGATAATAGTCAGGTTAATGCCTGAGGTTCTTGAAATCTCAATACGGGAGCGCGTCTCTTGATCGAATCATGCCCCTCGGGTGTGCCGAGCGCTTTCTCTCTCTCTCGCGCGCGACTGAAAATAGAGCAGCACAACAGCGAGAGCAGGAGGGGGCGGCATGCCTCCCGCGACTTGTAAACAGCGGGAGCAAACATAATATGACGAACGGCCCCGAGGCGCAGGAGCGCCGAGTCTCCTTCCGCCTTTCTCTCCTCCTCTGCGTCATAATGCGCCTGCTTTTTACCCTCTAGCGAAGGCTGCATTTGCCGAGCCGCCTCTACGGATATATCTTGCCTCTGCTGCTGCTAAGCGACTCTGAAGAAGATTTGCGGATCGAGGATTTTAATTGTAGTCCTTTTTTTCTCAAATATCAAGAGCAACGTTTTTAATCAAAATTTTTGTTTTTTCCTTTTTATTAATCAAAATGATCAATCACCGCGAAGCAATGAAAAATAACAGGAGAGAAAACGAAAAAGCCCAAGGTTCTCTCGCGTAGAGAATAAGTGGCGCAATAAAAAAAAAGTGAGAGAGAAGCGCGAGAAAAGAAGAAGAAAAAAAAGGGGCGGCCTGTACGAGAAGTAGCATTACCGGCCCATTACAAGTCGATGCCCCGAAACTAATAATAACAAACGACCCGGTAACCCCTGAGGTCTCACGCAGAGAAAGAGAGAGAAAGGCGGGAGCAAGCTCGAACGAGCGTAATTCGTATAAATGATATAGGCGCGCGTCTGTATCCCCCGCGCAGCCCCCGTTGGTGCGGAGGCCATCCTAACGTCCTACTATCCGTCGCTATGGCTCTGGGAAATTAGATAGCCTCGGAAAGGGGCTGGCTTCCTACTCTCTTTCTCCAAACTTCTTCTTCTTCTTCTTGGCTCGCTTTCTCGCCTCGAGATCGGGTGGTCCTCGGGGGTAGAGTCCGGCTTCAACAAATTCGGTTAGCCTCGGTGAAAAATGAAACTCTCTGGATACGCGCGCGCTTGGACTTTCCCTCTCGTCTCGATCTCGAGGAGCGGACCCTCCCCCCGTGTGTGCGCGATAGTATGGGAGATGGAACGTAGACGTTTGGAATGGATCTTGGGCGCGTGATACGTGATTTGAAATTTCGATCGTTGGATTTTTTTTTTAATTTTAGCGATGTATTATTGAATCGTTGATAATCTACGACGTCAGCGTTAAACAATATTGAATTTTCGGAAAGAGCAAAGTTTACAGCCAAGCCGAACTTTCATCTCTCGGAAATGCATCGTGCACATGCCGTGCTCCAGCGAGACTTAAGACCAGGGCGCAAGAGCTAAAGTCTAGTGTCGCTTGTGCTCCAAGCTTCCGCTCGAGCTCCTCGACGAAAGAAAACGCACGTTCAAGGCAGCATGCACACGTACACAGAGCGGCGCTTCTCCAGATGTTTGCCATCTCCTCGACGTCGTCAGCGCGAGGAACAAAGGCCAAGAGAGAATGGAGCAAGAGGAGAAGCTGCAGGGGGGCTGCGCAGAGAGGGGGGGTTGCGGAGGTCGAGGTGTCGACGGTCGGAGGTCGGGTGCAGTTGGTGGGTAATGAGTGGGCGCGGGCTCGGTCTCGTTGTTACCACGCAAGATGGCCGCTGCGCCGCCACCTCGCCACCCTCCTCCTACTCTGCGTGACGTCACGCGACTTTAATTCCAAAGACGACAGCTATCTTTCTTTCTCTCTCTCTCTTGCCTTCTCCGCAGCGACTGCCTGCAGCGGCACCTGGCCTCTCTCCTCTCTCATGCGACTTACTGCAGGCTCCTCTTTCTCTCTTTCGTTCTCTCTGTCTCCGGCCCCGAGTGCTCGTCTCCTGCATTATTTAATCGTTTCCTTGGATCTTTGCCTCTCTGTGTCTCTCTGGCTTCTCATTTTGTACTTCTAAGACAATGGCAGAGCGAGAGATGCACATAACCCAGCGCGCGACTCTGACTTCAACTGAAATAATAGCGTCACTCTCTCGCCTGTCACGTATGAGCTTTTCCTCTCTCTTGTATCATTTCGAACGTACGAAAAAACCCGGAAAATTCTAATTTTACAGCCAAGTAGAAAGAGGCTATTTTAGTCAGACAATAAACAGCCGTTTTGCATTCCACTTCGAAACTCCATTCATCCATATCCTCGAGAATATTAAAAATTTTCCCAACGACTAGCAATTTTACCGTACACCAATTTCAAGCCACTCCCGAGGATAAGAATAAAAAAAGGAGAATAAGCTCGAGAGCAGCGTTAAGTCCCCGATAACATGAAAAAGAATCCTTAACCCGTGAAAAAGCCTTCAGCATATACGTGTACTCAAAGCACGAAGGCTCTACGCGCGCTACACACCTCTCTCTCTCTCTCTCTCTCTCGTCCAGGCCTTAAATAACATAAAAGCACATCAGAAGGGAAAAGGAGCCTACGGAGCCGGTATATACAGTCACCTCGGCTCCTTCATCGCGTACATGAACCCCGCAACGCGTGTATCAAGTCGGCGGCCTCTCGAGCCCAAATACCAGACGGCGTGCCTTCCGCGATCCGCCCCAAGCCTTTCTCCATATACACATCCGCCGTCCGAAAATCTCTCTCGGCGTAGGTTACACCGAAAAAGAGAGAGCAGCCCTCCCCATGTGCTCCTTGGGTGCCGTATAGGTGAGCGGTCCGCAAAAAGAGGCTGCTCGCGTCGTCCGTTAAAGAAATTAGAGGGATAATTCCTCGGACGAATACCCAATTTACCCCTTTTCGCAGCCGGCGCCCGCACGGCACATAAGAGGAACGTTGCTTCCTACACCCTCCTCCTCTAGCCGCGAGAGAGAGAGCGAGGGAGAGTCTCCGACGTCCCAGCCTTATTATCTAAAGTGCTCCGGCGAAGCGAAAGGATGCGAGGCTTAAAAAGAGGCGAAAAAAAGGAGTGGGGTGGGGGGACCGGAAGGGGTCCGTAAAAAGAGTCTCTCGCCGGAATCCTGGAAAGAAGCCGATGCACGCATTAGCCCCGAGGTGGCCACCGCCTATATACTCGCCTCTTGCCCCCTTTCTACACCCCCTCTACCGACTTTTGTCTTTGACCTGTTCTCGGGTCCGAGGGTTGTGCCCTGGCACACACACTCACATACACGCCGTGTAAAAGTCGTAAGGGATCTTGAGAGAAAGGATAAAACTTAAAAAGGCTCGAAATTTAAATGTGACTCCCCCTCCCACACACGTCCCACGCACACTCCATCCTTCTTTTACGCGCCCTCTCTCTCTCTCTCTCTCTCTCTCTCTCTCTGTCTTTTTGTGAATTTTTTAAAAGGATCCCGGACCTTTACAAGGCCCGCATTATGGTTATCCCTCGTGTAATAATGAATGTAGTCATTAAAGCTTAAATTATTTTCAATTAGTAGATGAGTCGGGCCAAAAGAAAAGGAAGAGGTTTATTTAATCTCTCCCTTGGCACTCCTCTCGGAAGCTTCGTCTTATTAAATAAATTTCCACAGGAAAAAAGAAAAATATAAATTTGACAAGTGATACGCGTCAAGGGAGATAGAGGATCAATCTCGGTCGATCGCTTGTCATGCAGAAAGTAGTCCACGCAATGTGCATGTGTGTGCGGTACCCTATGACTTTTCGCGGTGTACACGCAACCGAATATAAGCCGTGAGCCTACAAAGGAAACGCGCGGAATATATAGTCCCGGTAGAGAAGGGGGGGGGGCTATGGATTGACGATGGGAAACGAGAACAAGGAGGGACAGGTTTGCCTTTTGTTCTGCATCCCGCGCGCGGCCTATAGGCTCTCTCGGGGTATTGAGGTAGACGTTTGACGAGAGAACTGATAGCTCTCGATGATGCGTTATAAAAGAGACCTTCCCTGCACCCTCCTCCGGGCGACACTTTTATATCCCGCTGGATACGCTGACGAACGCCAGGCTGTACGTCGGAATTTTGACAAGAGGCTGGTTTGGTAGTTGGCCTGTGGTAAGGATTCGTTTGGCTGTGTCGCGATTGCCGAGATTTTTCCTTTCTTTTATACAAGTAAAAAGAGTACGTTCGTTTAATTTTCTAATCCCATCGCTTTTTATCAATAAATTTTAAAGCCGAGATGAAATTTAAGTAAATTTGAAGAGAAATATTGGAAACGAAAGACTTTTCATTTCTTTGGCCGTTTTCAGGCGTGTGCATTAGCATTAGCAAACCAACGAGATATAGAGAAAGAGAGGAGAGTTTTAGAGCGAAATTACGTAGCCGCGATAACAGGCTAGTGGAACAAGAGTCAATTCGAGTCTTTGTCGCACTGTATTTCAGCCGGACTGCCGGACGAGAGGAGGCCGTCAGCTCGATCGATGAATCAATCCGTTTTGCCGGTGACGTTGATGAAACAGGGGGGTAGAGCGAAAGAGGTAGGCAAGCGAGCGAGTGAGAGAGGGTATTCTCGCTTAGCTAGTGTATGACAGAGGGTGGACGGATAGAAATGCAAGCGAGGGCGTATTAAAAAGTCGCGGCGGCCGGCGACTGTGGTCGTACGGCAATCACACGGCCATACCCGGTTCTCGGAGGGAGGATTTTTGGGAGGGAGGTGGAGGAGAGTAGTCAGGAACGATTTTAGAGAGAGAGTCTCTCGGCTAAAATCACAATGGAAATGGAAATAACGTTATAGAGATGTGCAGCAGGTGAAAAGGAAACTGTTGAAAATTAAAAGGAGGAAAAAAAAGAGAGAGGGGGATGAAAGGAGCGGGTGAGCAACGATTTCATATCGTCGATTATGAAATTTTGATTGCGTTCTAAAGGTAAATAGGATTTGATCGATATAGGGAGGTGTGAAAAACGCGCGTTTGGTTAAAACTCAAGATTTTAAGATTTGTTTGTTTATTAGAGGTAAATTTATTGTTCATGTCTGTATCTAGACGATAATAAAAGTTTCATCTCCGTATCAATTTCTTCCGATAGAAAATAAACGATTGTCGTAAATATTGCAATCTAGCTGTAATAGCAAATTGAGAGAGAAAAAAAATTATTTAATACCCGCATAAAATATCGATCGTGTCGAGAGACTTACTTTTCGATATTTTTTAATATCAAAATATTTCGCAAATATTAAAATTCCAACGTTACGGCGTAAGCATTCAGCTTTTTATTAACCCTATAAGAAATATCTCTGATGAAAATTCAAGTCTGCAAAATTTAACGGTTTTTCAATTTGAAAAATTCTCTTGCACATCTATAATACGTCGTTTTTAATAATTAGCAAGCAAATATCTGATCCCCCGGTTACACTTACATCAGCTTCCATTATCTTCTTTTTTTTCCTTCCCCCCGTTATTTTTTCGGCCTAGCTTGTTGCCGATGAATTTTTTATAAACCCAGCCGAGAGAGAGAGAGAGGCTTCCGACTATCGGAGCTTTTGAGGGATGCGATGCGTTATGCGAAAATCGATGGGTGAATAGGTAATAGGAAGCTGGACGTTAATAAGTAAACGCAAGCTGCCGTGTCTGCATGTCGTAAAACACTTTGGTAGGGGAGGGGCAGGAGGCGTGTTTACGTAAATAAGCGCTTTGCAGAATCATCCCCGTACGTACGCGTACGCAGTTACTCGAATCTTTAAAAGTGCCAAAATGAAAAAAAAGCAAAGTTTCTTAAGTAGTAAAAGTCTCAATTTTATCAATGTCAAGACAAAAAAGTATCTCAAGCTGCAGAAAAAGTGAAGAAACAAACAACATCAGCTATAAAGCTCCATAGCACACGGTGATTTCGCGGCTCTCGCAACGTGAAAATAATGCGGAAAATGGGTTTGCGGGTTTTTTCATCCTCCCCACGATCCAGCGGCAACGCGCGGCTTTTGTGTTTTTCATCAATCACGCGGGAGGCCGAGCTTTAACCCCCCGTCCTCTCGCCACGCGACAATATCACGTGGTCGTTTTTACATGCGACGCGCGCGCGCGCCAAAGCCGACCCGGCACGATATTCGCTACGGAGGCGAATAATTGAATCTCTCCAGGGGAGATGCATCCGTACGTTGCATACGTGCGTGATCGAGCTCTCTCTCGTATCAGCTGCTCTGTATTGGTTACGCAAATGATACCAAAGGTTGAAAAGTTATTCTATTAAAGGTTGTTATTATCGAGCTTCTGTTTCTGGATATCTTTGGTTCTCTGTATAATTTAGGAAATAAATGTTAAGAATGATAGTTGAAATAATAAATTGTTTTGGTTTTAGTTCGTTACGAGGAAAAAAATTAATAATATCAATGTAATGCGTAACTTTGATTTATTTTCATAAAAACAACAGTGTTAACAAATAAATATAATTTATCATCCATACATAATTTGAAAATTGACACGTGGACTTATACGCACATAATCAAAAGTAAAACAATAGGAATATAAATCAGAAAGCAATAATTTAACAAATTATTTAAGATAAAAGTGACAAACGAATATATATAAAAATCATAATTTCTCGAATGATTTCCACTTAGTAACATTGACATGATTAATATCACAATAATCCGTTACCTTCTCTCCCGACAAAGTGCACAAGAAAAAAGGAAAGTGATATTTTAGAACGAATGTTATTTATTTCGATGTGTTCGTAGCTGAACAATGTATGATTCACTTTTTCTTCTCTCTCTCTCTCACTTCTTACAGTCGCGCGCGTCTGTCTCTTTACGGATGACTAGCGAAAATCGACTCGATTATCGAGTACCATAAATTCTCGATACACGTCATATTGCACTGACAATAGTATTTTAAATCCTTAATTATAATAAAAATTCGACGTAGACTTCATTTTATTTGAATTTTTTCCATTTCGTATGGGACAAACGTAAACGCCACATACTTGGAAAAGGAGGTTTTGTTATTCCTAATATTTTTTTCGGCCTTAAAATTTTAAAATTTCGCACATTCATTATTATTTACAATAGGTATTACATTAGGTGGATAATTCGCAATAGAACTTTCTCGTTGTGTCTATGTATTATTTTCTTTCTTTTGTTAATATCTGAATGATTTCTTTTTATGCATACATAACAACACGATTGAGAAACTCATGCGTAGACGTCGGATTAATCGTTTTGCATTAATTTTTAAAATGCCGTTTAAATCTATATATGCAAATGCTTCGCTCTTTGGCTACAACCAGATCCTATATATTTACAAATTATACTTGATCGAAAAACCCTGGTTAGTCCTCGAATGAGTCCTTATTGAGTGATATCGTTTTAACGAGGAATTTGTTCTATCTTTATTTTCCAAAATGATTAACATTCAAAAAGACGATACAAAAATGCGTTTATAGTATAGCGCCTGCTTTTGACGATTTCTTCAAATGATAAAATTCACATTTTATTTCGAGGAAAATTCGATAAACACGATATTCAATGTCTTATATTCACATTTCATATAAACAACTAGAGATACCGCATTTTACATTTTCGTACATTCTTCCCTCCTCCAGGCCGTAACAGTGCAGTCCAATAAAATAAAATAACAGGTTACATAAATAAATGTAATCAAGCCAAACAAATACTCCTAAAAGATCTCTAAATGTCAACGAAGAAAAAATGTCAAACAAAACCAAGGAAAAATGAACAATCCGAAAACGAAACAAAAATCGCGCACTCGAAGCCCAGCAGATACCCTACCATCACCTTTTCAATACGGTCTCCAGACTTGCCTAGGTTTCGGGCTCCTCTCGCGTCTCGTCCTAATCGCTTCCCTATCGGTCATCTCGACCTCGTCGTCTTTTCTCCTGGTTCCCGTGGTCAAGTCCTGACCGACGTTCTCCTTATCGTGCGTCCTAGCCTTGGTGCTCAGGTCCACCGTGCCCTCGACGCGTATCTTCACGGTCAGTCCGCGCTGCTGTCCTGCCGACTCCTGCCGCTCGTCCGGCGACTGCTCGTGCTCGTGGACGTTTTCAAGGCTCGAGCGTAGCCGAGCTGGCGCGCTCTCGTCTTGCCCGGTTTCGTTCCTAAAAGCAAACACGCGCATTCTTGCTATGTACACCATCAGAGCTTCACCTTCAGCAAAATCATCCGTACATACCTAGCGGGCGAGGTTCTCGGACTGTCCTGCTCGAGCGACTCCTCGCTGCGGGCGCGTCGCGGGAGTTTAGTCTGTGGCTCGTCGTCGGCGTCGTCGACCTCGATACTGCCGTCTGGACTGTCGAGGTCACGGGATCGCTCCTCCTCCCTTGCCTCGTCGACCGGACTCTCGTCGCTCTCGGCCCTGAGCTTGCGCAGCTCCTCGAGCCGAGCAGACTGGTCGGGTCGCTGGAGCCGCTGCTGGGCCATACGCAGTGCCAGCGCGTGCCATTCGGGCTCGAGCATGTACGGCTGCGTGTGATAGAGCGGATTGTAGAGCCACGAGGACTGCGGCAGCAGCGGCGCGAATATCGAGCCGAACAGCGAGTTCGTAGCGCCTAGAAGATGAAGGCCTGCGTGATCGACGAGGAGGTTTTAATTATACTTTTGTTGCGCTTGAATTTGAAAAGTGAAGCTTTTGTGTTAACTTAGGGCTGACCTTGGAAATGCGGATGAGGACCAGGTGGACTGGAATTACTGGGCGTCGTCGGCGTCGTCGTCGTGGTCGTCGTCGCAGCAGCGGCCGCCGCTGCCGACGCCGCAGAATCTCCCGTGGGTGGCGTTGGCGCGGTCACCGCTGCCGTCGGCAATAGACCCGAACTACTGGGCGACGTGGTGGGCGCGACTTCTCGCACGGAAACGCTGACTGGCGCCAGCTCGCTCGTGCTCCTCGATGAATCTTGAAAGAAAATTGACTTTTTTTCTTTCTTCCTCTTTAAGAAGTAACGTTAGAACCGAATGGAAATAAACCCATGGAGCCATCTGTCACGTCTGACTAATTTTGAGTTATACTACTTGTCAAAACTACTTAAAAAAACCATCATTCACAAAACGGATATTATATTCCAACCAACATATTTCAATAAAATAATCAACAAGACGTACGTCTTACCAAACTCGTCCGTATCTACTTAAATCGTCATTGAAAACCCGCGCGTAAGCAGAGCGATAAAATTCGAGGCACTAAAAATTTCGTTGAAGGTATAATGAAGCAGTCGCTCACCATTAGCAGGCGCGGGTAGCCTCGGTGACCTCTCCATGGCATGATGGAAGGGGTTGAAGGCCGAGGCCGCGACGGCAGCCGCAGCGGTTACGCCCGGAGGCGCCGCTGCCGCCGCCGCTGGCTGGGCGTGCGTCGGGTGGTGTCCCGGAGGCGGTGGAAGACAATGCGGCCCCAAAGCACTTCGGGAGAGACCGCCCCAGCCCTGCGCTGCGGCCACTGCACTTTGATCCAGCCCAAGATGCTGCAGACCTGCCCAGGATCATACAACACGCATATGTTTTTTTTTATTTTCATTCCTTCGATGACTTTCGATTTTTAATATCGATGTATGCACAAATGACATTAGTTTAATGTATGGACGAAGTAAGGATGGTTATTATGCTCGGGCCCGAATTTCCGAATGGCAATCATTTGGATGCCATTGTACGCGATATATCAGGTGCTTCCGAGAGAAAGGAGTGGTAGGGGAAGAGAGTACAATTAAGCCAACGTCAAGCGACATAAATTTCTGATGGGCCGATTACATATTGATAGAGGGAAAAAATTTCGCAAGGATGCATAAATTCAATCGGCCCCCGCGCGGCCCCGTTTCTCTCTCCGGGGCTAAGCATGTTACATGTAATTTATAGTTAATTCGGCAAATGAGCGCAGTATGTTGCGTGCAATTTACGCGTGCGCACCGCCGTGTACAACTCATTTCCCGACTTGTAAATAATTAATGCAAAATTTGTGATTTAACGATCTCCCCGGGCTTAGCCAGCGTGTTCTCTCGGTACTCTCTTCCGGCCAAAGCTTCGGATAGACTAAAATTGCACAAAAGAATTCGTTTAAATGCTCAAACTAATTGAAAATCCGTATTACGATACGCGCTTTGGTAAATTTTATAGAAGTTGATGGAAAAAAAGTGCATTTTAATAATATCGCCGAGCACTTAGGGTACGCCCGCCAGTGGTAAACGACAGGCAAATAACGACACCCCGGCGCTTTTCATACGCGAAGCAGAAACAGCCAAAAGAAGACAGCAAAATGAAGAGATGTAGAAATAAAGAAAAAAGAACTAGTAAGCTAGAGGCCAAACGTCGAGATAGAGAGAGAGGCGAATCGGCGCGTGAGCGAGACCGGAACAAGGTACAGAAGGAGGAAGCAGTGGACAGAGAGGAGAGAGAGCTACGGTTAATCGAGGCAATATCGGTTTTGCAGAAAACCATGATCAATAGCAGATTATACCGTCGTCCCTCTATGCGTGGGGGAGGCTGGGCCAGTTTAAAAAATTCCGTGAAAGCCGAAGCGAGTATACTAGTAGCAGGCACAACGTCAGGTAAGCGCGCGGCTGGATAAAAGAGTCAAAAAAGAATTAAAAAAAAGAGAGAAAAACGAGAGAGAGGCAGCGGATACGAGAGGAAAATCTCGCGTATGGGGCATGGAAAACGAGCGTGGAAGCAGGTATAGAGAGAGGGTGAGGGGGAGCCAAGTGGAAAAGGGGAAAGAGTTAGGGGGGCAAAAAAGGAAGCTCGGGCGAAATAAACAGGCAAATACTTAGTTATCCGCTCGCTCTCTCTGCCGTTGCTTGCTGCTGCTACTGCAGCAACTTTATTTTATTTACTTTGGCTCTGATCAAATACAGGCTAGTCAATTTTTAAGTTCAGCATTAGTTGATTACTTGCCTGGGCCCCCCTTTCACAAGCTGATTATAATTGATTTTCAAGCCGATGAAAGGCACATCGAGATATCGGTCTTATATATTTTTTTGACTGTACTCCATCAACGTAGTTATAAACTAAACTTTATTATTATTAATCATAAATACATCGACATAAAGTAAAATTTTCTTAAATTTAATGAATAAAGATGCTAGCTCTCTTATTTGCATTTCATCGTATTTACGAAACCGAAAGAAGTACTTAAAAAAAACCGTAAAGAAAGTTTGAAACTACCCAGAGAGTAGCGGAAATTCGCAGAAAGAGATAAAGAATACCGAGGCAAAGAGAAAAATTCCTTAGGAAAAGGAGTATAGCGCGAGACGAGGAGGTTGCCCCGTGCGGCAGCGAAGAAAAGTACGAGGTAAGAAAAGAGGGAAAAGAAAATAAACGAGCGCGAGAGAGGGCAAAAGGAAGCCCACGAACTGCAGCGCAAGTAGACGACTCGAGGGGTGCATTGGGAGGGGGGGACAAGTCGAAAAGGTAGCATTACGCGGCTGCAGTAGCGGCGAACGTGTGGGAGAGCGAGGCGACAAGGACGTCTGCGAGGCCGCACGCCCGCGCGAGAAGTCGGTAAAAGTCGCGCGGCAAGAGAGAGAGAGAGAGAGAGAGAGAGAGCCACACGTCGTCCGCAGTAGCACCGGCTGAGAAAGACGGAAAAGAGCAGCGCCACTAGCTGCTGCTGGTGGGGCTGGTGAGCAGGGGGGCTAGGGGCGACGCAAGCTCCTAAGGGGGAGGGGGTAGCGCTGGATGGTGGGGGGATGCAGCGCGAGAGCTTTTACGCGAGGGGAGCCGAAAAAGCGGCGGCGGCGCGGCAACGGCTGGGGGAAAACGAGGGGTGGGGGTAGCCACGGCCGCACGGAGTCACTGGCGCGTGGGCGTGGCGGACGGAGATTGCGGCCTGCCGGATTGGTTGGCCGCAAAGCCCTTTTTGCGGGGCGGGGGTATGGCGGCGGCGGTGGCGGTGGCACGCGCGACAGAAAAAAGCTCCCGAGAGAGACGCCCGACGACGGCGATGTAGGGGCGATTTTTACGTAGCTTCGAAAGCGCTGTAGGGTGGGGAAAGAGTGAGAGAGAGAGAGAGAGAGGCTGTAGTTTTCTCCTGACGCGCTTGTAGTTACGGCCGGTGGCTACTGGCGGCGCTACTCTTCAACGAGAGAGGATTAAGAAAGCGATAAGAGAGCGAGGGAGGGAAAGAGAGGGAGAGAGGGACAGGCGTGACTTGAAAAGCTCCGCGGGCTTATATGCAAGCGGGAGGGGCACGCCGAGTTTTCAGCCGACTTTTCGCGAACGAGCAGAGAGGGAGAGAGAGAGGGAGCTTGATAAGGGAATAAATAGCGACCGGCGCTTTTCGCGGGCTTAGAGAAGCTCGGGATTCTTTCTCGATCTTTTTCCTTTTTTTACCTTTTGTCTGATTCGTTTTTTTTTAGCGACCGGATGAAGGGCTGATGCAGTCTGCGAATATGCACTTCTTTTTCCAATGTGGCTGTAGTATTTAAAAATTCTTTGACGTACAATATTATTTGCTCGTTTAATTTAATTCATGTATATTTCAAAATAAATAACTACGCTGAAATATCAAAAACCAACCCCTAAATCCCGTAAATTTTCCTTTTTAGATATTTTAAGTAGTAATACCAAGGATTACGTCAGACGTTAAAAAATAAAAAAAATGAAATTCCTTTATTTTCTAAGTCTACATTAAAAACCACCTTACCATTACTCTAGAAAGACCCCAAAATTGCCCGAAATATCAAAGCCAAGCCGTGTGAGCACACCATCCCTGCTCTACACCGATACACAATTTATGAAGGCACACAGCCGGGAGGGGGAGCTTGCAGGCTGGCAAGTGCGAAACGCGTGCGCGCCAGCGAGAGGGCGCGAGCAGTAACATATTTTCAATTTAATAAACCCCCGAATACCAGACACTGTGGGTGGAGAGAGAGAGAGCTGCCAGCAGCACCCATAAGAGGAAAGGGGGTGGGGGGTGAACTTCGGACAGGGGCGATAATTCCGAAAACAAATGAAGACTAATGAGAGAAGGGAAGGGTTGAGCGCGGGCGACCCCTTTTAAGGAGCGCCTGAGAAATGCCGAGGCTTAAGCGGCTAGGGCGCGACGTCTCGGAGTAGTCTCGCGAGCGAGGAAGGGGTGGGCTCCCTCGGCTCTCGGGGCATGATGTATTATCGCGTGGGGCGCTGATCGCTCCTTTGCGGCACAGCCTGTACCTACAGCCCCGTTTTCAAGGAAATGCCTTTGTGTGCGCGTGTGTGAGCGGGGATGATAATTGTCGCGAGAGCCTCTCTCTCTCTCTCGTACTTGCTTCGGGGGTGTATGGTACGTTTTCGGGAGCGCGGCTTTCTTCGCTTACTAAACGGGTGAGCGAGAGGAGTTCTCTCCGTCGTTAACGTGGTTTTGTTGCTGGAATATGGCCAAGTGATTTTGTTGGGATTTTTTTTTGTTTTGCTTTTTTGGAAGTTAATTTATCGGGCTGCGAACACGTGTTGCAGTTGTTTAGTTTACACGAAGAAGGTATACCGGCAGGGGGTGGAGGTGGCATTTTATTCGTGCTATTAAATAAATTTATTGCCGCGATTAAATTTCGCGTTTTCGACGAGAGAAAAAAGGGCATTTTCTTGTTAAACAGCATTAAGGAAAAAAAACGTGTTCTCTTTGCAATTTAAAAATAAATTACCTAAAAATTTTTGGCGAATTAACAGACCTTGACATTATCCATCCTATCCACATAACCATCATTAAAATAAAAAAAAAGAATTTTTCTTTCCATTTAAAAGATTCTAATGCGGATATTCGAAAAGGCATTTCTAATATTATCTCTCAATTTTTTTCTCCATCTCGAAAGGCAAAATCCAAAGGCTTTAAACTTAAAGAGGCATTTGGCGGAGGGAAGGGGGGAGGTGGGGGTGAGGGAGCAAAGCCTGGTAAACTCCGAAGCCTGGGAATAAAGAGTAGAGCCGCTCGCCTGGTTAGCGTGAGATACATAATAAATTAATTCGCCCGTCCCGGATCTCTTTCTCTCTCTCTCTCTCTCTCTCTCTTGCTCGCAAGCCGAGTTTTATCTATTCAGATCTATGCAAAGCAGGCGTTAAAAAGCTCTTCCGGATCTTCCAGGCTTCATCCTCCTTCTTTCACCAAGCTCACCCCCTCCAACTCTTCGAGGACTCGCAACCCTTACACCAGCCCTCTCCCGAGGCTCTCAAGAGCTCGAAGCTCTCGTTCGCTTGCTCGCTTTATTCTCTTAAAGCCAAATCTGTCTTTCTGCAGCTACTTAGGTTTACTCGGATTCTTCTCTCTCTCTTTTAAAGTTCCAGAGGCCCTCCCCCCATTCTCGTTTTTTCTTCGTTTCCCTGCGAATTTAACGAGTGCCCGTACACGTTGTAAGCTTCCCGCCCCGCTACTTCCAAACTTATATAAGGCACGCTTGTAATTCTTTCAACGCCTCTCCCTTTTGTAAAATTACACCAAGAAAACTCCAGACTCAACTTTTCATCGTTCGCCCATAAGCCCTAATCAGCCTATGACTCTCGAGCTAAAGCACAAACAACAACGCAACGCAACTCGCTCGCGTAGAAAACAGTTTACATAGCCGCACCGAGGGGGCACAAAGCCCATCGTCCGCGTCAAAACTCGTGACGCTAACGAACAATTAAGACTACGCTCGTGGAAGCGTCGAGTAGACAAGGCAGGCAGAGTCTGTGTATACGCGTGGTGCAGGCGCCTAAAAACTCGAATCTCGACTTTTCAATTTCGCCAAGAGAGAGAGAGAGAGAGAGAGAGAGAGAGAGAGAGAGAGAGAGAGAGACAGACAGAGAAGGGTATACACAAGAGCTTTCCCCTTCTCCGGTTCTCGTCGCTTTAATACCCCGGGACTCCTCTTTACACGTCGCTTCTCAAAGAGTGCGCACGCAGAGAGAGAGAGAGAGAGGGAAAAGCGCACCCTACTCCAACAGATGCCGCGCGTTAAACTCGGTCGAGTTTCCGACGCTTCTCCTCCCACCCCCCACGCCCCCTAGTCTCTTTCTCGGTACGCGCGCCCGTTCTCATTATCGCGTCGCCGAGGACCCAAAGCGACGCCAAGCGAGACGGCAGAGGAGAAGGAGCTAGTCGATATAATACGCTAGCGCAAAGGCAAGAGAGAGAGAGAAAGCTTCTCGGAGGACCGAGCTTGCACGAGAGCCTGCTGCTGCTGCTACCGTCGTCACCTTGCCGACGACGCGGCCTTAAACCGCGCCGCTGCTGCGACGAAGTAAGAGAGTGGGAGGGGAGTGTGCTGGAGCTATTTAGCCAGGTGCACGCGCGCAAGCTCGATTATGAAAGGAGCGGAGTCTCACCTATTCGAGGGCGTATTACCGCTCGACCTTATATGGAGAATGAGTTTTATCCTCCTCGAAGGCGTGGCTCTCTCTCCTTTTTTTACAGTAGCTATATTCTCTGCTGAAAATTTGTATTCTCCGAAGGAGGGAAAAAAGGCCTTTAAATCGGCAGAAATTGTTTCGCCAAGAGGACACGAAGCCAGCAAAGTCGAGTTGAAAAAAGAAAAATAGCATAAGGGGTTGGCTTATTTTGAAAAGAAAATCAGTGGACAAAGAAATGGACTCCGTCACGTATACTGCAGAGAGAGGAGGTTCAGCCGGACAGATAGCCAAGGCACGCGGGACGCGCACTTTCGAGGATGAATAGAACGGCAGACGAGGGTGGCGGGGCAACACAGCGAGAGAGCGTGAGGTTGAAGGTCGGACGGTAGACGAGGCGTCATTAGTTACCGCCGCCTCGGCTACGACGGCCGCTCGAGAAAACCGGACCACCCCCCGTTGGACCTGATTAAAAGACGGAGAGGGGGTTCGTCGTAGTTGACGCTGGCGCGCACGCCTCGCCCTTCCGTCCGGCCTGAAATGTGACGCGAATTTAAAGGGATCCGCACGTTTTGGGACACTGATTCACTGCTCTCGATGCTGCTCCTGCTGCCCCGAGAGATGGCCGCGCCCTGGCTATTTTGTCCCCTCCTCGAATGATCGAGACCGTTTCGAATATGGCTAATAATGGGAAATTTAACGACGTATTCATTAATTTGTCCAGTGTAATTTTGGAAAAGGAGAACTGATAAATAAAATAAATAAGAACTTTGAGTCCAAAGAAATTCACGAATCTAGAGCGCGGAGAAATTGGTAGGGCGACAGTTTAAAACTGGCCTGAAACGACACGGAAGAGAGAGGAGGGGGAGAAGGGTGCAGAGAGACGGAAAGAAGAGTCGTCGAGGTCTCTCTTTCTTTCTCCCGGGGGAGGGGGCAGAATCTTCCCCGTCGTCAAATGAGGTAAAGGCCACCTTATTGAAACAGGGGTCGTTGCGATTTTTCCAAGCGAACCGAGACTCCTCTCTCCGCTACGCTAGCGACCTCCGAGCCTCGGTGGTTAATTGACACGCGGGACGAGGTGGGGAGAGAAAAGGGGGGGACGAAGGCAAAAGAAGTGGGCTGAGAAAAGAGCAGAGGCCGGCTTGTTCTTGTTAACTCGAATCTCGTAGCACTTGCAATTTTTCATCCCCTTAAACGCGAGCAAGAGAGAAGCGACGGTAGTTTGAGGAAGGCTGATGGAAAAACGGAAGATGGAAAGTCAAGAGAGAGAGAGGAACGTCGGGAGAGATTGAAGAACAATAGTGCGAGAGAGCCTGTGAAGGAGCGATTGTAATTAAAGAAATAGGGAGGCTGAGTTCGAGCTTTAGCGGTTGCCTCGAGATAATCGCTGGGATGTATAATTTTGTAGATTGTCCGGATTTTAAAGTTTCAAATAGAAATGTTAGAAAAAAATATAAAACAATAGAGGGGTTGACTGATAAAAAGTGTAAACAGACGAGGGTCGAAGGTCGGAACAAAAGCCAAGTGTAAAGTGAAATTGGCGAGGAGAAAGAGTAGATTATTAGTCCGGAGGGAGGGAGTAACCCGGGCGAATGTTTGCTCTTCTTCGGGAGCCCGGCTGGCCAAAGTCGGCACCGCAAGTCGGAGGAGAGAGAGAGAAAGAGCCGGTAATTAATTTTCGAAAATGAGAAATCACGTCGCTTCATTATCCGAAGTAGGCACTTTGATACGCCCGGGACACTTTTGAAAATTTATTTTCCTTTCAACTTGGCCTCCTGACTTGTTACTTATCTCGACCACTTTACCCCCGGTGGCTTTCGCTTTATTTAACGCGACAAAGGCCCTCTCGCGCCTCTTATCATTCTCTCCCCCTGATGAATTTCCATATTCCTTTCCAAGCTCGTCAATTTTGTTATCGATAAAACGGAGTATGTCCAAAAGTCGAATTATTCGGAGGGAAACGGTCGATGCTATTTTGGATTTCCAATAAACTACGGAGCGGGAAAAGAGAAATCGGAATGCCGAGATTAAAGGTAAACCTGATGAAGCTCGAGCTTCGCAAAGGAGAGAGAGACTTCCTCTGTGTACCTCGGCCGATTCATCCGCGACTCAAAGAAGCGCGAAAAATTCCGCCGGACAATGCCCGGCCCCCAAAGTGGTCAATATCGTTCGCGCGACGACGAGCATCTTCCCTTTCATCGAGAGAGAGAGAGAGAGAGAGAGAGAGAGAGAGAGAGAGAGAGAGAGACAGGGGCAGCCCAGCGAACTGGAGACTTTGGTAGGAAGAAGAAAAAAAACAACGTCGGTCCAAGTGAAGTAGGAGAGTTCCTTTAGGAACTTTGATAGGGGGAAAAAGGGGATGGGACTGGCGCGCGGGCGCAAGAGAGAGAGAGCGAACCGTGAAATTCGACTCCGACGCCTCGGGGTCGCTCTATATATCCCGAGGTGGGACGAGCGAAATTTAATAACATCCCCCTAGTTACACCTCAATGGGCACCTTAACAACCCCCGACGCGCGGGAGTGCCAGTATCTCGGGGACTACCCGGGTACGCGCGCGTGTGTCTCCGTTTCGCCTCGCTCTCTCCTATTCATCTGCGCTTCTAACTTAACACGACTCCTCCTCCTTTCTCATTCCCTCCTTAGCTCGGCTCGTTTCTCTCTTCTCTCTTTTCCTTTATTTAAAGCCTTGAATTCGTCATTATTTTACATTAAACAGTCTTGCTTTAGCATTTTTTTTTAATAAATCGTGAATTTCATCATTACCGTAGCGGTATATTAAATACTTCACTAAATATTTAATTTTTTTTCTGATTCGAGAATTTCTCAGTAATAATATGAAAAGTTATAGTATATCCTTAAACGCGCCCAATTTCACTTTTCCGATCACCTAAAAATAAAAAAAGTCAGAGCAAAAAGAAAAATCTAGTAGCGCGAGTACGGCTTTGGTCAGACGCGGCCGGAATGACCGACGCCGGACCGGACACACGGGCGCAACCTGTGCGCTGCCGCGCGAACTAGAACGCGAAAGGGTTGAAGGCCGCGCGTGAAAAGAGGACGCGGCAGGTGCTGCCGCGGCGCGTACCCCGCGAGAGGGCAGTTCGTCGATATCCACTGACCATACGACCCCACCGGCTTCTACGCTATCATATGGAAAATTTCCTCCTCGTTGATTGGCCAAACCTCTTATTACAGAACTAAATAAACCTTCCCACTATACTATTTGAAAATTAGTATTATATTATTTCGATAAATTAAAATTGAATGAAAAACACAAAATTAACAGATCAGCCTAAATGAAAAACGCAAACATCAGTCCCTAGTGTTTTCAGCTAATGCCGAAACAAAACACGATCCGCCAGAATAGCCAAGATATAAAAAAGAGAGCGCCAGAAGAAAGAGAGAAAAAACGAAACTCCGAAAGGCGGGAATAAATTACATTCCGCGTCGCTCGCAAGGATCCGCCGCTGCCGGAGAAGAAAAGCCAAGAGAGAAGAAAAAAAAAGGAAGAACGAAGGCGTCGTCGACGTTGGTCCTTGATTAAAAAAGACGAGCGCCAAAACGAATCGACGACGACGACGCGCGCACATCCGCCGATTACCAAAGAAACGCTGGTGAGATCTAGCGGCAGGGGAGACTGGCGAATCTAGAAGGTGGACGAGAGGCGCGGAGGTGGAAAGGGAGGGAGAGAGAGAGAATAGAGCTAGGAACGAAGCTCCGTTAAGCCGCTTATCATGCCGAAACAATACACTGTTGGTGCACCAGTATCAGTACCGCGCCATCCTCCTGCCACCCCCTCCTACCTCTTCTCGGCTATATTCATCCCCTTCCCCTACTCTCGCCTTTTTTGTGTCGATGTACCAACGCACTTCGAATGGATATGCATACACCCGGGCCTTTGGAGTTTCTTTTAAACAGGCTTGATTCACGCTGTTTCTAAGACGAACGATCGAGTTATTTTTAACCAGCTTCCCCTCGACGAACGAAGCTATTTGACGATTAGGTGAGAAAATACGCCGAGTCTAAGTAGTTAGCGAATAAACGATTCCGAGGCCCTTAATCCCAGAAGCTAATTTCAAAAGCAACAAACCAAAATCCATCGGAAGCCAGGTTAATTTCGTCGAAATTCAAGCCTAGCCAGCCCTCCCATCGCCTCTTATTCCAAACACCCCTCCCCCAACCTTACTCGGCTGTTTCATACACTTTCGTATACTCGCTCTCTTCACTAGCGGTGCCATAATCTCGATACGCGAAAAGCCCCTAAAAGTTACTCCTTGGCTTGGGCTTGCCGGCGACATCAGGGCCGCTTTCTCTCTCTCTCCCGCTCCGACTTTGACGCCGACTAGCTCTCGGCAAAGGGTCCCTGGCCGGTCTATTTAAAGGAAAAGCCCAGCCATACGCTCTCTCTCTCTCTCTCTCTCTCTCTCTCATGCGCGTACTAGGAGGCAGGCTCGCCTAGAGTTTCGGGATTAATCAGGCTCTCTCTCGGCTGCTGCGCACTTAGGCAAGAGCCGCTAGAGAGGAAAACTCAATTTTGAGAGCGAGCCAGCTGCCGGATCGCGCGCGCCCGCTACTACCCCTCGTCTCTTTTGCGCTCCTTCTCTCGCTCCCCGTGTCGTAGTCTCAATTTTGACGCCGAGCCCCGGCTTGACTCCTATATACAGCGCGCGTCGATGATCGAGTTTCAATGCTCGAGTCCCTCTGCTGCGTCTTCCTTACTTCTTTAGCTTACTTTTTTTCTTTTATTTGATCTTTAGATGCAACTCTTACTTTATATTCGATTATTACGACCAATTTTTTATTTCAACTATTTGAATATTAATTCATTTGACGATTCAAAGTTAAAAACTAAAGATCGATAAATTTGAAAAAGGATAGAGAGAGAGAGTACACGAAGAACAGGTGTTGCGAACTCTCGCGCTACAGTGTTGACATGCAGTATAGCGAACAGTGGGGGGAGTCGATAACTTAGTTAAGCAAACTAGCTGCAAGTGGAATAGAAAGAGAGAGAGAGAGAGATGGACATATATAGTCAGAGAGAGAAGGAGAGAGGTAGAGATGGGAATGGAAATAGGTGGGTAGGCGTGATCTAATCGCGAATCACTCACCGGACAGCTTGAATCCCAGGGGGTCCTGCGGATGACCGAACGGAAACGGCCTCGGCCCGAAGTGGAACGGATGGAAGGCTTGATGACCTGAAAACGCGTCTAATGTTTATTCAATTTCCACTGCTCACGGGCTGGGAATGAATTACGGCCTCGTCGCCGAATATCGGCTTCCCTCCTTTCTTCCATTTACACTTACGCGTTTTCGAGCGAGGCTCTCGCGGACCGTCGACCGTCACCTTGATCGCCTTGGATAACGTTGCCACTTGCGGCGGCGACGTTTGCAGCATTATCGTCAGCGTGAAGCTCTTGCCTGAAACAAAAGTTTAGATTTTCTTTTTGAAAAATCATCAACAGCAACGTGTGTACGTATAACCAGACAACTCGTAAATACCCCCACACAACCTTTGGTGAAAAAATAAGGGAAAAAAGCGTAGGCAGCACACGAGTCTTCGGTAATAATTGAAGAAACAGCCGTTTCCTCCGCGCGCTGGCATTAGAGACAGGGGATTAGATTGCGCATAAGGGATTCCGTACATGCCGTGCCAATTAAAAAGGCCTTCCCGTAGGCCCTTACAGCCACGCACGTGTTGTCGTTCATTATTCAAATCCAATCGGGCCGACCGCGAGCCGCGTATTATTCAAAACACCACGACTCTCCTCGAATTTCCAGGCTCCTCGGTTTTCCCTCCCCTTCCCGAACCGATAACTACACGGCTGACTGGTCGTTTTTCTCGCTGCGAAGACGCGCGCTTAGATCGCCATGCGCACACAACAAATTATTTTTCGAATTTAATAATGGAACGGAGGGGGTGCAATCGGGTGTGCCGAGAGCGAGGCTGAAACATTTATCGGCTCGCCGAGTGAATTATTTGTAGCGCGAGCCCATACGCGTGCGGATTATTTTCTATGGGGACTGGCTCTCTCTCTCTTGTACTGGAATGCGAATTATTTGTGAATTTCTTTCGAGCCTTTTCGATTTTATGTATCGAGACACACACACACAGGGGGATATATCGAGTGAGAGGGAGGGAGAATATATCCGGGGAGTAATTTATTTTTAACACTGCATATTCGCGAGTGTGGAAATAAAATGAGAAATAAATGACACTCGTTTAATCAGGCAATGACTGCAGCGAGCTGAAAAATTCTCGGGAGAGAGAGAGAGAGAGAGCAGCTTTGGCACGTGATCCTACCCGAAATCAGCACACAATGCTCTCCGAGCGAGGCTTTTCAAAGCGAGAGGAGAGGCTTTCAATATATCCGGCATTCTAATCGATTTTTCAATGAAAATGGACACGCGTGGTCTCTTTAACGAAATTGTAATGAATGGCGTCGAACTCACTTCCCCCCCCTCTTCTTTTTTCTATCACATTTTTTTCTATTGGTATTTGTTTCTGCTTATCTTATTACAGGTGTCGTATAAATCGAAATTTAAAAAAAAAGAAAACTAATGATCGAAACAACAACAAAAAATAGCGAAGCGCCGTTTAAAAGTGAATTGTTCGAGAGAAATTCAAGTTCGCAAGCCAAAATATAGTCATAAAACGGCGCGGTCGGTAATATAAACGTGGGAAAAGCGGAGAGGGCGAGAGAGGCGTTTTATTTCAGCGGAGAGTAAGCGGAATACCACCGGCGGCGGCGGCGCGGCTGGACCTTTGGTTTTTACGGCGAACCGCGGCGTTTAATGGGTTAGCCGCGACAGCCGCCCCGGGAATATACGCCGCGCGCGCGGGAGTTTGAAAGTTTCATTGGCTGACCAGTAAATCTACTTGGGTACTCCCCCCCGCCGGTTTTCCCTGTTGAAACTTCGGTTTTCGGTAATCAATCCTAATATGCTCCCCCCCGTTTAAACCAGCGAATTTACAAACGTTTTTTTTTTTTTCATTTAGCTTTAAATGAAAACAAAAAAATTGTAAATCGATAATAATAAACGTAACGAAAAGAAAAGAAGAAATAATCATCTCCGTAACGTGATTCGATAAAAATCCATTGCCACAAATCAAAAAGCCAAGAACCCGGCAAAAAAAGGGCAAACAAGCGACTCGGCGCCAAGGCTAATCAAGTCGGAGGCGCTTAAAAAGGGAGAGCCGAAGAGACGTTTTCTCTTCGTCGAGGCTGATTTGCATGCGACTCTTGTATCTGGAAAAACGGCACTGCCGGCGAGCGAGAAAGAGAGAGAGAGAGAGCCATAGTTACTCTCTATCCCCTCCTCTCTGTCTTATAACGAGAGACCGAGGGAGTTTATTGCCGAGGACGACAAGGCGCCGCCAGGGGTGGGGAGGCTTGGTCGACCGTTTATGAGGGCATTATGTGTAACTTGGCGGAAGAAAGCCGCACTGTGCATTCCGTCGGAGCGCCAGGGCGAAATTACGTGTCTTGGAATAGATGACGCGCCTCTGTGCTTTTTGTCTTTGCTTCGACGCGCCCGTATTATATGCAAGCCTCTGACAACTCTTCGCTCTCTCGGCTCGTTTGCGGCATTTGCATGTTTTATGCGAGTTCTATTGCCGTTTGCTCCGACGACGTGACTCTCTGATCCGCGGGCTTTGACGTTGTTTGCGCGCACTTGGGCGTACTGATCGTACATCCGGAAATATTACGGATTTCTAAATGAAATTTTATCATTGAATTATCAGAGAATTCGGCAAAGTTTTCGTCTAGTTAAATAGTGCCAATAAACCTCCCTGACTACTACACTGACAAGAGCTTCAAACTATATCCAAATGAAAAAAAAGGAGGAGAAAAAAATCCGTGCGGCTAGACTGATCCCTGAACCACCCGACAATCAGTTGAAAAACACCGAGTGGTAAAATATACTCCGAGCGCTGTACGAACAGACCAACCAAAAAAAAAAGAAGTGGCACAGCTACACCGCTTGGTAGCGAGCCTCCCGACACTTTTCAAGCGTATTAGGCAAATATTTTGCGACCGAACACGTCCAACTGACGGATGGGTTACGCGGCCACCTATCCCTCCCCCCCCCCCATTTGAACACGCAGGTGACGAGAGACAAAGCGTTAGCCAAGCCCCCCTTCCGAGTTTGCCGAGGGATATCGACGCGCGTAAGTGTTAAAAAACCTCCTCCCCGCCTGTTTGACGAGTCGGCGAGGAGGTATCAGACGCGCGGGGATCGTTATATTCCCGGAGAGTGTTTGCCGTGTTTTTTTAAGATTCTGACGTTTTGACTGGCCCCCACGGAGCAGATACTCCCAGTCTCACTCTCCCCGGCTATGTTTCCACGTGTCAGAGGGCGCCTTATAAAAGTGACGGGCTGCCGGCACATTTTCAACCCTCGTTTTATTTTTCCCCGGGACCCACACACACACAGAACACCTCTCTCTTTTCTCGATTTTTCATCCGGCATCAAGGCAGCGTAAGTGCCGCGTTTTTTTTTCCTAATAATAAAATTACAACGAACTTCTAAAATATACCGCGCTCTTGTAACGCAAAGCTCTCGTAGTTTTAGTACGGAGAATACAAAAGAATAAAAGTGGAAGAAGATACATACACAGGGTGGATTTACACTTCAGAAAGCCCGTTAACGATTACACTTGAGCGCCGAGGCTGCAAAAAACACGAAGGCGAATTTTATAACGACAGAGCAAGCCGGTCGCAACTCTTCCCTCCTCCTCCTCCCTTCTCGACACCTACCTCTGTATCTAAGGCTAAAAAGAGCGATCGTTGCCAAGAGAGAAAGCAATAACGAACGTCAAAATAATCATCCTCAGCCCGTAATATCCAACCGAGCGCGCACTGGTCTAGGGGTAGGGTAGCGCGAGATAATCAGGCGCAAGGTGTAAAACGTCGGCCCCCGGGCTAACGAACAATCGAACATTGAGGCGGGGTGAAAAAAAATGTGTACGCGGCGAATGAAAATAAACAGAGAGTAAGGGGAAGAGAATGTCGCGAATGGCTCTCTCGGACTCGCTCGGGCGCGTATAACGAGGAGAATTAGCGTATTACGGGCGAGGAGCCGGAGAGCAAAGACTGCCGGCCAGAGGCAGAATTAAAGCAAAACGATCGCCCCCCGGGGATTTTTTTAATTTTTAATTGGCTTGAAAACAAGAAAATAAAAAGGAGAAGGAGGAAGAAAGAAAGGATGAGCGGCACACGGTTGGATTTATGGCGAGAGTCGGAGTCGCCGGTGCGTGAAGCTCTTATGTGTGAAAGCTCCGATCTGCGATATATGTACGTATGCCTCTCTTTCGCTCGCTCGCTGGATACGCCTCATTATTGCGAGGATCGAAACTCGGCGTGTGCGCGCGTGCTGTATGCAGAGGATTTTTTCTTCCGAGTGTAAGCTTTTCGCTCTTTCCTTTACTCGCTTTTACGACTTTACTTGTATACGTTGTCGTCCGATTGTTTCGCATTTGCGTGCAACGCAAAATCGAATGTTTGTAAATTTGTAACTCTGTAAAACAAAAAAGCTGTCTTCGAATCAATACCCTAACAAATTTTTTCTCTCTTTCGGGACAAACGCGCTTACTCGAACCGCTTGTTTCGTCCCTCGCTAAAAGAAAAAAAATCGTCTCGAGGAAGAAAAAGGAAAGCTGTCCAGTCGACCCTTCTCAGCTCTGACGGACCTTTCGGCTAAAGTTATTAAATCATTTCTGCGTGAACTATCGCGCGCGAAACTCCCTCGCCGATAAGAAGCCGTTCGTCTACACCAGACGAAAACAAATAGTACGGAAAGACGATCGACCAGATATCGAGCGATCTCGAGAGCTAGACTTACAGGTTTTGCAAGCATTGGCCCGGAGTACAAACATCGCGTTACACGCTTTGCCGCTAAAAAAATATCCAGATTTTGCAAAAAACCAACAAAGCCGATACGGACAATTTTTCACGCGAAATTAACGGCGAAACGGTGAAAAATCGTCTGAATCTCGAAAGCCCCACTTGGAGTCGTTTCGCGATATCGCGCAAACAGCCGCTACGCCAATGGGGCTGTCGTTATAAGCAATAATTCAGCCTGTAATCTCGAATTATTCATTCGGAGAGCCCGGCGGGACTCGTATAGATTAAAGACGAAAGGACAACAAGAGCCCGCGGGAAAAAGCAATAAACGCCCGAAAATCCATCGTCCAGCCGCGATAAATACTGCTGCTCACCCCTACACCTGAGCTTTCTGCAGCTCTGCACTTACGATTGGTCGGCGCGCCTTTTTTTTCGCGCTCGCCCAATGCAAAGCGAAATCATACTTGGAGGGATATGGCTACAACTGCCGCGTCCGGCTTAAAAAATCTCGCCAGGCCCATAAATCGAGAAACTCTCTGTCGCGAGAGATCAGGTGACGTGCCGAAGGTACTCACGTATGACGGATACCGAAAGGGACATCGATCAGAGGATCTGCAAGCTCGATATGTTCGCGAGAGGAGAGCCTCTCTCTCTCTGCGACGCTGCGAGCCTTTAGTCGTAAAGCATCGGCTAACTCCGATATTTATGACCGACTACGTTTTTATAAGCTCCTTGCTCTCGCTCTGTGTGTTCCTCCCCCCTACCCCCGCCGTCATCCCCATCTTTTTTATGACCTTCTCCGCGTGTCTTCGTTATACCCTTTTTTCGATCTCTCCCACTCGCTTCGAGAGTTTTAGTTGTGCCCCTTTTTTTTCAATCAGTGGTATAAGTCAAGTTTTAGTCCGACACCCCTTGAAATATAGAATTTAGTTATTTTTTCAGTTATAGTTCGTTCCCCGGCTTTCTCCAACGCGTTAAATTAGATACTCCACTCCTTTTTATCTCGTCCTCTATCCCACTCTCTTCGGATTATAATAATTTTTCGCGCAACAACGAGCTCGTTATTATTTCAAAATCTGAAATTTTCATCATAACGAACGCGCTTGTTAATTCTCGGTCGAAACAGAAAAAAAAAGCTCGCTGCCGGAAAGAAAACGCAGTATACCCCGAGCCCTCCGTTGAAAAAAAGGAGGAAAAGAACAAACGTTAAACAAAGAAGCTCATTATGAAATTTCAAGCAAGACAAATCAGAGGTAGGGTTTGAAAAGGCGCCTGCTCAAAACCGCGCCCAAAAAGCTAATTCTTCCAATTCCACGCTCTCTCTTTTCTCTCGCGCACGGACAGAGATAGAGAAAGAAAGCGAGCATCAGCGAGAGAGAGAGAGAGAGTAGCTCTCTCGCACGCGTTTCGAGAGAGAGAGAGAGAGAGTAGATCTGACTCGGGCGTCCGAGAGGGAGATTGACGTTAATCCCTGTATATAGGCGGGCGAGGCGAGCGAAAGGGGTGCCGAGTTGATATACGCTCCCTGCACCAAAACGATAATATTCAACCTCTCCTCACCTCTTCCCCCCCAGCCGCTGACCCCCCGGCAGTTTCCGCTCGCACTCTTTTATATACTTTTCAGATTGCACACAATTCTACCTCTCTCTTTCTCCCACTCTCTTTCCGTCTGTTTGCTGGACTTGCTAAATACCGGCAGAGAGTGAGAGAAGGAGAGGGGGGAGAACGGTTAAGGAGCGCTTTGCCCACTCGCATTTGGGTCATCTTTTTCCGGGATTCCGAGTTTTAAGGTCTTTTACCGCTCGTCCTGCTCTCTCTCTCCCTGGCTACGCTGCTGCTATTTACGTTTCAGCCTTTCAGCCCCGTCCGAAAGATTTATTTTCCTGCTTTGTTTGTTTCGCGAATATATGTATCCGAAGATATTTCCTTTTTTTTTTTTAAATATCGAAATGTTAAAAATTTTTTACTTATTAATCGAACGGTTTATTTTCAGACAAAGATTCGCGTTCTTGAATGTAACTTAGAACGGGTAAACAAAGAGGGCAAGTGAGGAGATAGAGAGAGAAAGCGGAGTATAACAACGACCGTCAAAATCCAAGCCACGAGCGTACCGCACGCATATCCCCGGCCAAGCCGCAAAGCACGCGCAAGCTTGCCAGCAGGCAAGTCACGAGCTTGCACACACCCTACGCCGAGAGAGAGAGAGAGAGAGAGAGAGAGAGAGAAAGCGCGCCTACCGAGAGGACCAATTAAGGTATATGCGGAAAAAGCGATCCCAGCCGACAGAGAGCCAACGATCGGCCTCTGAACGTCTACGCCCGTGGAGGGTATCTATATACAACCCCATACCCTCTATGAACCAGCGATATACATATACACATCGGGGGCCCGTCTCTCTCAACGAGAGAGGCCTTCTCTCTCTCTCGCGTAATGCAGTAATGAAGGCTTACTGCCATGGAAACCAAAGCCGCTTAGGCGCCCGACCGCTCTCGCTGCTCGCTGGGGCCTATATCGTCCGCATGCAGCAGCAACTCTCCCCCCCCCCATCCACCCCCGCTGCTTGGACGTCGTGTATGTGCGTCGCTGCACTCGATACCCCTACCCCCTCTCAGTTCCTGTAGGAAGGGGGATATGGGAAGGCTCGATTTTGCCGGCTACTGCTACCGGCCGATTTGACCGGGGAATAACGATCGATTGCTCACGGAGATTTTTCGGATTGGGCTTGATGGTTTTTTTGGTTCGCCAAAGCCTCGATTTTCGACTCTCACTCCTGCTCGCTCTCTTTCGGCGGCTCGAGTGGATTTCCTTGTTCGCGATGGACCACCTCCGTGTGATATTCGCTGGGGGGGGGGGGGGCCCTCTGGCGGGGGTTTACGGGTGGCTAAGTTTTTTGGGAAAACCGAAACGGAAGAGTCGTGACGGAGAGGAATAAGGCTTCGCTGGGAATCTTGGGAAAATGGTTTTACTCTTTGTCGTTCGACGCACGCAGTTTGAAATTGAAAACGCGCGAGAATTTAAGGGAGAGAGAGAGACTATGAATAGCTAATCATAAAACAAAGTCTGAACTACGGTGTTTCTTTGCCAGCAGATCGGAACTGGCTTGTTCACGAAGAAGAGACGAGAGCAGCATAGTCTCCCAAGACTGGTCGATGATGGAGGGAAAGAAAAAAGAGAGCAATAGGCAGGAGAATCGAGAGAGGGGAAGTAGCAAACGCGATCGCAAACCTCGTAATTTCCTTTTCCAATTTGCCATAAACAAGTCGACCAGCCCCGCTCGTTAAGCGACGACGACGACGCGTCCGTGACTTCTTTCTCTCCCTTTTACTCCCCCCCTCGACGTTCCTTTTTTTTCTCCTTCCTCTCGATTCTCGGCGTTTATATACGCGAGAGTCGGTAAGGGGACAACCGGCCAAAGATAAGGGGATGATCCGTCGAGGAAGTGCAGAAAGTGGAGCGAATAGAAATTCTCGAGATTGGGAGGCTTTTGGAGAAAAACTTTTCGCTTGCCATTATCTCTCTCCTCTTTCTCAAGAGACCAGCCAGATTCTTTGATGCTTTTAATGCTTACGCAGCTTCTTCTTTTTCTTTACTTTGCATTCGATCGCTTAATTTTTGTTCACTATGTTATCTATACCCAACTTACACCCTAAAAGCATAAACTTCAGAGAGCAGCCTAGTCAACCGAGCGCGATCAGACATCCCTATACTCGTGTTTTTTCTGTCCATCCCCTCAAACAAGTAAGTCAGGAATTTAAAAACTTCGCTCTCGAGAGGCCATCATCAGGACGGCCGTAAAAATCAGCGCGATGCCAGGGCGATTATTAGGACGAATTATTTAAGCGAGCCCGGCTGCGATTCTTTTTCTTACTCCCCCTCCTTCTCTCACTCGGCAGCGTCGCAGCCGAGCGGAGGAAAAATCTTTCGTCTCGCCGGCGCAGAAAGAGAGACCGTGATGTGAATTATTGACGTCGAGGAGGAGCGGCGAATTAAAAATGTCCCCAGTTCTATCTCTCTCTTTCTGTCAGAGCCACACAGCGGCTAAGAAGAAGAAAGAAAGAGAGAGAGAAATGAAGGTTGGGAAAGGGATCGGGAGCGGGCTCGGTTATTTGAGGAGTGAATTAAAAATGAGGCCGAATAAGGGCTCGTTTACCGAGCCGCCTTAATGTCTAGATCTCTTTCTATCTCTTTCTTTCTCCAGCGCCCCCCTACCACCCCCGGACAGTGCGTTTCCCCCCTTACTCCTCCCTACTACGACTTTCTCTCCGTTTGCCTCGCTATATTCTTTTTCTCCGCTTCCGCGCGCGCCGAGGGGTTGAATCATTCAAGGCTCGCGACGCAAATCTGCCTGGTCCGCTTGATTTATCCTCCTTTTTATACATTCGTTTCTCGATCTCTGATTTCTTCCCATTTTTTTTACCAAAGTTCGTCATCTACTCCACTCGAGATTCTTTTTTCGCCACCAAAAAACGAACCGCACACGATAGACTCACCTCTGCCGCTCCTGCCGACGAACCTGAGGTCGTTGAATTTGGCCACCTGGTTCTTCATGAGTGCCGTGGAGTTGCGCAGCTCGGCGCAGCAGTTCTCGTCGTTGCCCGCGCGCACCGTCACCAGAGTCCCGTCGCCCACCTCGCCCAGTGCCACGACCTTAAACGCCACCGGTAACGTTTTGTTCGAGCGCCAATGCGACGGCAGAACAGTGCAGACCACGTGCGGCGAACCTATTGACAAATAATTGAGGGGTGAAAAAGAATCGGCGTCATTCCTCTGGCAGCCCTAATAGCTGACAATATGGTAGCAAATGATTTCGGAATTCGAATTTCATGTTGAACAATAACGGAAATAATGTTAATTTCATTTCGAGCGGAGATCTTTCGAAAGCTCGAGTGAAAAATTGGGATGTCGGCTGAATTTTGCCCAAAAAGTGTCGAGGCGAATAGAAACTTAATTAAATCGAAAACGACGTAACGGCCTCACGCGCGCGCGCGCCTCGCCAAATGAACGTCGGCTGTAACGAGAACGGAATATTGTAACTCGACCGATGAGCCATAGCGGCGCGCGGAAAGAGAGGGGCTAAAAGTGCCATACAGCTCTCTCGGTCGCGCGCGCCGCCTCGAAACGATCAAAACCGCTAATGCTCGCAATAGCAAAGAGGAGGGGCCTGCACACACCGAGTGTATATTGATTTTTTGCGGGAATTTCGACCCGCTGTCGTGCGTGCAAAACACGCGTGAGTCGAGAGCGAGAGAGAGAGACTCGTCGCGTGGCCGCGTCCAAGTATGGACATAACTTGTCAGCGGGAGGCGCTTTCAAAGCGCCCGGTGATTATACATTGTGCGTCGGGTCTCCCTTCCCTCCTCAACAAGGGGGTAATATTCAAAATTCGAGGCTTTATTTGCCCGAGCTTTTGTCAAATTCGCGAATTAATGCCATCGAAATACTTTGATATGCGCGCTACTTTTGAGCTGATTACCAATGCGCTTGTGAATTTTCCCCGATCACAGCGACAGAGCCTGGCGGTAGGCGTAGGGAGGGAGTTTGGGGGCAGCTGATGATCGACGCCAGCTATATCGACTAATTTTCTCATAAATATAATTTTCCTTTTTTATTTTTTAACGTCGAAACGCGAGCGTATAAATCGTAATTATTTAAAATCAACGCGATTACCAAATTGATCAACCGGATTCTTTTATCTTAACATCGAAATCATCTATTTTTACAAGTCTAATCAAACCGCAATAATCAAAATAATAAACCTACCCGTGCGCACTAGTTCACCAGGATGTTCAGCCAGTAGGCCGTCCAAGGTCCTCTCAGCAAGGAGATCGGCAGTGATGGCATAGTCGGGCAGCTGATTGTTAGCCGGGGTCGCTGCCGGCTGCTGCTGGGCCTGCGTCTCACCGGACAGGTGCATCCTCGCACCGGCGCGTCGCAGCGACGACGTCCTCGGCCTCTTCAGTCTGAGGCCAGGCTGGAGCTGCGGCTGGTGCGGATGGTGATGGTGGTGATGTCGATGGTGATGATGATGATGAGGCTGCTGGAGGTGATGGTGGTGGTGATGATGATGCGGTTGCTGTTGTTGCTGTTGTTGTGGAGGTGGTTGTTGGCTCGAGGCTGGTACCACTGGCACGGCTTGCTGCTGCTGCTGCGGTGGTTGCTGCTGCTGGAGGCGCAACGGGTCGGGGCCTCCGCTGTAGCTTTCCACCGCTACGCCGCCTCGTGCATCTCGCGAGGGGTTCGTCATCGGCTTTGGGTCATCGACGATCTGCCGCCATGGCTGTCGCGTTCATCGTCGTGTGACTGGCCTCGGATCGGGAGTCCGCCTTTCTCAAAGCCTTCGTAACAGGAAAAATACAAACGCTGAACTTGACCTGATAAAGTTAATGATATAATGAAATGTAAATTAAGTAGTAACAGACGGGTTATTAAAATTCGCGTTCTCTTATTATCTCACTGTCACGAACCGACCTACATCCCCAAACCATCAGTAAACCACTACTCTACCTTAACTAGAAACCCCTTTTGATTACCCCTTGTCATTCACCTGGAAATCGGCGTCGCGAAAAGCCACCACACTTCCCACCCAACAAGCTGTAAATAAAGCAAGAGCCCCCAGCATACCACATCGACGCGAGTCTTAAGAAAATTAGATTCGCCGTTTTTTTCTCTCCCTACCAAATCCACTCGAGAGAGACACAACGAATTCTCCGATCTGACCTATCCTCACGCCGTAACCCCCCGTGGCACACTCGTTTCCCCCGATCCTTTGATCCTTATTTCATTATCCCGACAGAGAACGGGCGTCGAGGATCCGTTTGCAGATTCTCGCTACCCCCCGAACCCTCTCTCCCTCTGCTGGTTGTAGTAGCCGACTTAGCTGTGGGGTATGGAGCTTTCTTTCTCCGACGGCAGGGAGGCTCGATTGCCAAGTCGCGAGGAAAATTCGTTTTATTGGAATCGAACTCTTAGTCGGCTATGCTGTCTCTTCGCGACGCGGAGAGAGAGAGAGAGAGCCCTCCGCCCTTGGCGATACGCGTTCACGAAGCTTTGTGCTTGTTCCTCTCGGCTGCTTCGCCTCCGTTTAATCTTAATTCTTTTTGGGAACTGACGTTCGGAATGGGGGGCAAGATGGGTTTCGTTTATTTGCATAGCAGTGGGATGCGCCCCTGTGTCGGTCGGATCGGTTGACGATTGTTTTATTTGATCGAGTAATCATTTTAATTTGTTGATTGACTTTCTTAAAGGGGTTTTTATTTTCTATTCGTTATTAGGCCCAAAAATAATTATTTTAACGGTATTTATACGGGACAAACCTGTTAATTTTTGTTCTTTCAAGCTATTCCAAACACTATATCACTCGTTTTATCATTATCACTGGTATAATTTATTCAAAATTTTTCAAAAACAAAGATCAAAGAACTCTAATCAAATCGTCAGCACAAAGTTCAGTTCACTTGTATTTAAAAAAAAAACTCTTCAATTTCGTTTGCGGTATTTCAACGAAACGATCTTGTCACATGTTCACTATCTTAATTGTTCACAGCACATCCTCAGATCCAAGTGTCACTTTCAAAATTTGAGTAAGGATCGGTTTACTGTAGCGTTCGCCAGCCGAGAGCAGACGACGTCGTCGTGCAACGTGGCCGAAATGCAGAAGAGCAAAAGTGAGAAATCGCGAGAGCAGATCGGTAGGCCGATCGGCCCGTTCTCCGACGCTTAACGCCCAGAGCGGGGGTCAGTCGGTTGGTTCTCGCGCGCGCGGTCTCGTTTCTGGCGAAGAGCAAGAGAGAGAGAGAGAGAAAGAGATGAGGAGTGAGAGTGGGTGAGAGATGGGCAGAGGGTGGCCAGAGAGAAGAGAGTCGGTAGAGGTCCGTGGGTGTTGGTGAAGGTGGCCGGCGGGCTCTGCGGTAGCTGGCCGCTGGCGCGTAGGAGCAGTAGCAGCAGCGGTGTGGTTGCGGTGTATTTTTGAGGCCGGCGTCGCCGCCACACCGGCGGCCGCAGCAGCACCACCACCAGCAGCAGCGACGGCTAGAGTAGCAGCGCCGCCGCCGCCGCCGCCACCGCCAGTCGACCAGCCAGCCAACCGCCGCCACCACCACAGAGCGCACCGATACGCGCTCTGCTGCAGCCACGCAGCACCCACGCCCGCTCTTCTCTCGCTCTCGCGCTATATAAAACGAGAAAGAGAGCAGCCCCCCACGGAGAGAAAGAGAGAGAGAAAGTGGAAAAGCGCGCGCGCACCTCCTGCTCTCTCGTTGATGCTGATGCCAACGGTACACCCCCCACTCTCTCTCTCTCTCTCTCTTCTCTCTTTTGCTCCGTAGAACGGGCCGCTGCCGCCGCCGGGATTTTGCACTTTCGGCGCGCGGCTGGCCGCCGACGCCACCGCCAACGCTCTGCCGCCGGGACGAATGGTGGGGCTGCACAAGCTTTTTCCCCCCGGTGTTACCAGATCATCGGGGTAGGGGAAAAATGCTCGCCGAGCGAGCTTTTGCTCTCTCTCTCCCCCTTGCCTCGGCCGCTCACCCTTCCTTGTCGCGCCCAGGCCAACTCGCACTCGGCTGTGGCTTCCCCTCGCCTGGCTTTTTCTCTCCGTCCGCTACTACACTCGACGGCTACCGCCAAAGTCGTTTTGGCCCGTTCCTTCCTATACACAGCCGTCTTCTTTGCTCTTCTCCTTCGGACGTCCGAGGTTATTTTTTTTCCCCTGTTCTTGATCTACACCCGGCTAATTGTATCTTCGTGGTCATTCAATTAGATTTAGTTAGTATCCTGTATCGATATCACCTTTTTCTTCAAGTTCGTTTCATAAGGATCACAAATTGTACTGGCCTTCAAATTTGTTTATTATGTTTTTGTTTTTTTTTAACTATGCAATTATCAAACAACAAAAAATAACAAGAAGAATAAACTGCAGCGTTTAAGAAATCTAAAAACTCAATATTTCCCTAGCGATTTGCCCTTCCATCCCCGTAGCACGGAGCTCGCTAAAAAAAATAGTTATCGCGAATACAGAGAGGAGGCAGGCTGTCGCTCGCGCGCGTGGCAGCAGCTGCGAAACGACACTTCGAAGAAGGGAAAACAAAGACGACGGAAGCAGTTGAGAGATCCCCCGGGGGGATCGTGTAGTTGCGTTTAGCGGGACGAGCCGCCGGGAGAAAGAAGACGAAACTACGATGAAAGGAGGGGCTGAAGTGCTTGACAAAGAGAGAGAGAGAGAGAGAGAGAGGCGTGTTTTGTGCGTAAACGCGCGGGAGGAAGGGATGCCAGGCGGATGGAGAGAGAAGCGCGGGCTAAGGCCGAGCTCGTTATCGTTATCGCGCCTCGATTTCACTCGGCCCAACGCTCTGTAACATTCTTGAATTTTTCTTCTTCTTCTTTTTAATTGTTCTTTGTTTAAGCATTTGGTACTGTGGTTTGTTTTTTAATAATAATAGAACGTCTTTGGAGTGATGGGTTTAAATAACGTATGATCAAAGTAATCGAGAACAGATATAGATTGAGGTTCTTTGATTTTAGGGGAGGAGTATTTAATTTCGCGCAAATGCAGAGTCGAGCGCTCTCGCGTGTTTGACGTTGGGTGGGTGTTATTATAGCTAGCTAGTTGGAGAGGGTAAGGGGAAAGAGCTCGACTAACATCGACAACTAATCTATTTCGGCTAAATTCAGTGGCGAGCCAAACACAGAAATTTGCGGTCCCCGGGCTCATTCGCCGCGAATGAGCATTAAACGCTACTCCATTGGATTGGCTTTTCAAAAATAACGTTGTTCCTCGTTAATATCTTTAGAGGAGCGAGAACAAATGTTTATGGATTAAAATAGGGTTCGAAGATAACATTTTGTAAAGCAAATTGATTAAGTCAATGTTAGAATGAAAAGAAAGCTTTTTCTAATTATTTTTTACGTAAATGATCGCACCAACTTGTTGTCTAGTAAAGGATATCCTTAGATAATCATCCGAACGATTACAAGACATTTTTATCTCCAAAGCAGTGTCATGTGACATCATTATCTAGGCACCCCTCTCGAGGATGACTATTCGTTTCACATGATACAGCATGACGTCATTTTCTGATCCTAAGGGTATTCTAAAGCTCGATTTTTCATGCAATTAAACGTGACGCTTTGATAAAGAGTATTTTATACCAAGCCGAGAACATTTTTCCCACTAATTCGGTCGGGCAAGAATCATCTAATTTCGGCATAACGAGAAAATCAATCGGCCATTCCGTTAATGATTAATTTAATTTCCCCCGAAATATTTATTGTACTTTTACCCAAAGCATACTCCTCTTGCCCTCCCCCCCCCCCGTTCCCCTAGAAACTAATCTAATTGACACGGGTAACATTCATATTCTCTACGAAATGAATGTCGCTCACTGTAAACTGACGATTAATTAATGTTTGTCAAAACATTCCGGCAGTAGGCAACAAATTAATTTTAAAACAAATTACGCAAGAGAGAGAGAGCAGAGAGCCAATCGATTCCGCAAACTCCGGCAATAATACTCTATAAGCATAAACAAAAATACGCTCAACAATAAGCGACAAGTCCGAAAACGTGCCGCAAAAAGCAAAGAACAGCTTTTTATTCGACAGAACCGCAAGTCTGGCAGTTGAACGATCCTCGAGTCGTAGTCGCTTTACGAAAGTTTTTCGTATAGCCCACGAGCCGAGGCTAATTGGCCCAATTAACGGACCTGCCGGACAATCAAGTTCAAGCCCTCAACAGCCAATTAGACTCGCGGATTAGTTGGAAGCTGGGGGGGGTAGAGGCTCTCTGCACCACGACGAGTAAGTTGATGCGCGCGCGCGTGCCAACTCGACTATCTAACGAGAGTTTCTGGCCTGGATGTTGCTAGTTCTCGCGCGATATTTAGCAGACCGCAGAGTGAGCCTGCGATGCCTCCTCTTTACCGCCTCGGCGCGGTTACACCGGCAGTTGCTTGTAATACCGCGACTCGTTAAGAAACGAGAGTTTGTACTGTGGCTCTTTTTTATTCGGAATTTTTGACCGAAATAACTTTGTTTTTACACCATAGGCTAAAGACAAATCGTTAATGAGAGGCAAGAAACTCGAGCAACCACTAATCACGTCTGACAACCACTAGCAATACGATCTCCCCCCGCGAAAGCCCCGTATCCACACGAACTCTCGATGGTAAATATTCCATCGCGCACTCCACATTTTCCCTCTAATCCCACCTTAACGATCCCAGCAATCTCCTCATAATCGCAAGCTTGCACATGTCCGAGTGTCCTTGCTCGAGACCAACATCTAAACTCGAGATATGGAAGCAAGCAGGGTCCAAGAGAGAAAGTATAGAGGGACGCGCCGGCGCGCCGGTGTCGAGAAAAAGACGTCCGTGCGACAACCTAGAGAGTCACTCTCTCTCTCTCCCTCCCTCCTACCCCCGTCGAGGGGGCGGAGTCGTAGGACGGGGGAGGCGGTCCGAGTTTTTCCAGAGTCAGGGAGGATCGACTGCGCATGCCCTCCCGTACGCGCCGGTCCTCACGCCCCTCCAACCCTTCATCCTCCTCCTCTTCGTTTCGTTCTGCTTCTTCTTCTTCTTCTTCTTCAACTCCTGCTCGTAACCCCCCCCCCCTGCTCTCGAGCGCCTATAAAGACGCGCACACGCGGCGCCTTAACGTTCTTAAAGGCTTCTTGGGGGTTCGGAGTTTTGTCCCTCTTCGCACGCGCAGCTCTCCCGGTGTCAAAGGCATGCCCCCTTCCTTCTCACCTCTTCCCCCTCACATCGCTGCTATCGGTCTTTTCATCTCTCTCTCTAGCTTAGTTTTCGATACGACTTTCTCTCGCTCTCGGGGGCAGAGAAAAGGGTTCTCTTCAAGAGGAGCAGGAGTCTTCTTTAGCAAATTCGAGTAGTGCGTGAAATTTCAGGAATTCACACTTGGCTCCTTCGCGCGTTTTATGCGCGTTATATATATATGTAGAGGGAAAGAGAGCTATGTAGCTACTCGCTTTTGATAATGTCTGTATTTCAATGTCGAGCGCGTGGACGAACGAGAGAAGGAGAGAGGCGCAGGTGAAGTCGAGTATAAATAAATTTCCGAACTGCGCCGGAGAGGCGGCACACCTAACAGCTAACTGGCGCCTTATTGAATTTTCCCCGCTCAGCTGAGGCTTTTTCGAAATATTGCCGTTACACCGTGTTACTTGGAATTGGAATACACAGCAAATTTCATTGAATCTCCGTAAAATGTTAGTCTTTTAGTTATTTTTTTAGTTTGATTTATAAAAGAATTATTTAGCGGTATTCTTCGAGAAAAAACATCTCATTTCTTGATTAAATTCAAGGTTTTCCTTCGAGGGATTACTTCCGCTGGAAAAAAAAATTCCATAATCTCGTTAGTCATTACTAGACGTATTGGTGATCCGACATCGTAATAAGATTGTCGAGAGAAACCAAAAGAGTTTAAGAGTTTTGGTCTGGAAGTGGCTCAAGCCTGATTAAACAAGCTCAAGAAGAAAAGCTAAAATTTTTCCCAAGGCTTCCCCTTTTTTCTTTCTTGACGTCCAGCGTTGCGATTATTTAGATAACAAGAGGGTCAATTATTAATTAAATGGCCATAAATAATTGCATTAACTTTTACTAAATATAATATGTATACAGAATAAAGAAATTTAAATCGTTATATTAAAAGAAAACCGTTTTCAGTAGTTATAGTCAATATACGGTTAGACAATAATAATTTAATACTTATTTCCATACTATTTTAACACTAACGAATTTTTTTCTTACAGCAACGTAAAACAAACGTTAAACAAGCTTTTTAAATCTCTTACTAACGACATTGTCAAACACAAAATTACGTCATCCCTAAATATATCGCAAAAATCAAGTATTCACCTAATGACTAAGAAATATTCGCAAACGTCGTTCCGTAAGGCACACTACGGCTCACACTAGGCGATCATAAAAAAAGAAAAGTAAAATCGAGTATCACGCCGGTAGAGAAGAACGAACAAAAGCAGAATAACGCGTACTCCCGAATCGGATACAAGGGGGTGGCGGTGCGCGCGAGGGTAGAGAAGAAAAAAGAAGTGAGAAAGAAAACGTGGTATGGGAGCGGGAGAAAATAAGAAAGCAAATTACCCGGCAGTCATCTCCGCGCCGTAGCCCCTCGGAAGCGAGCTGGCGCGAGAAAAAAAATATGGGTATGGGGTGGGTGAACGCGAGGTGTCGATATGACATGTTGAGGGTGGGTTGTATATAAGGAGCCGAGCCGGGGAACCCCCGGGGGTTTATTACAAGGGTGGAATCAAATACACCGGGTGTCAAAAAATGAAAGGGCGACACAGCCGTCTTCGCCTCGGGCTCTACTACTACTACTACCGATCGTTTCGCGCGCGAGCAAATGGGGGGAGGTGTGAACCGAGGAGCGCCGAGAAAAATTGGGGTCGCTCGGTGAAAGGGAGGGCAAAAAAAAAACGACGACGCGAGAGAGGTCACACGCTGACTTGAGATAAGCTTGTAGAACCGTGTGTCGCGCGCGACTATATGTGGATATGCGGTGTGCGATCGAGAAACATCTTGGGCTCCTGGTGAATACGGAAAATTATAGATAGACGCGGAAAACGGACACCTTTTTCCATACGGGAGTCTCTACGCAGCCGTGCGTTTATTTTTGGGATTCGAGGCTGCTAATTCGAGCGGGTAAGAATGGATAAAGGGTTGAAGATAGGGCCAGCGTTTCGTATTATCGGAATTTGATGCGGAGAGAGAAGCGAGAACGCGCTAACGTGAATGCGTAATTAATCCGAATAATGGAGCGCCGTGAGCCCTACTTAAGTTACGCGCTTTACTATTGCCCCGGCTCTCCCTTTTTCCACCCTTTTAAGCTTCTCTCTTTCAGCCACTTCCTCTCGATTTCTTTTTTTTTCTTCTTTCACTATCCGGCATTCCGCGATAGGCTTTAATTAACAAACAATCCCATTCGTCAACAATGACATTTCCAGCAACGTGCATTCTTCAATAATAATAACGAGAAAGCTCCGAAAACTCTGTATTCTATCCCGCAATTTTCATTCGAAACTCTAACGCTCGCTAATTAATCCAACGATTTCTTTCCCTCGGCGGCTATCTTAGAGACAGCCTCCCCCAACAGTCTTTCTCTCAACCCTTCCTCGGGGCGCACACTCGCGGAAGCCTTAAAGAGTTTACGGTTCGCCAACTCGTCGTCACCCCATTCGCTGGTCGGCTGGCTTACACACCTCTCTTCTGCTCCCTTCTTTCTCTCCCTTGCCCCTCTTTCTCTTCTCGTTTGTTTCGTAATCTTTAAGATCACGTGGGGAGGAGGGAAGGGATGTGCCGACTTCGAAAAGCTTCCCTTAAACGAATAATTTGCTGCCCGAGTCTGTCCTCTCCCCCTCTCTCTCTCTCTTTCTCGATACCGACCCGAAAGTCTTATCCTAAGAAAGAGAAAGAGAGGGTTAGCTTAGAAAACAGATAAATTGTTATTTTCTTTTCGCGTTACAAGAAGTTATTGATTTTCCGCGCAAATCCATTGCAAACTTTCTTCTTTTTCTTTCTTCCTTTATTTATCGAAACGAAAAATCTTTGAAGAGCGATTAACGAAATGCATATTTTCGATTAACAGAGCCTGAGCTTCGAGTGGTACAAATCATTTTCCGGAGTAAAAACACTTTGAACGAAGAGAGAGCATTCTTTTTAGCACGCTGGTTGGAAAAATAAAAAACAAAAGCTTTACCGGAAGAAAAAAAAGAGTCGAAGGGAGGCGGGGCGACAAGTGCAATTTGCCAAATGCACGGGGACGATATTCGGGCGCCGAGAGATGAGCCGAGAGAAGAAAAAGCGCGCGAAGAAGCGAAGTGAGAGAGAGAGCGAGCTATTGATTTACCCCGTAGCGCCGAGGAGATGAGGAAGAAAGGAGAAATAAGCGCCGTGGAGAAGAGAGAACACACCAACGAGTAGTGATTAAATATTATGACCGCCTTGAAACTCAGCCCTTCCTCTCTCTTTCGGCCGCGTTTTCCGTCGCCTCGAGAAGACGTTACTTAGCATAATTAAAGGATAGCGCGCGCAAGAGAGAGAGGGTGGGATGGGGAAAGGAGAGAGCGGCGATTTATTTCGGCGCGCGGGATTTACAGATCTTCTTTGAGGACTACTTCTTATCCTGTTACTTCTTGTTGCCGCGCGCGGCAAAACTCGCCTGCAGATTATGGCTGCTCTTCTTTTTTTCTGCAGTTATGTGTAGTTTTTTTCGGTAGAAACTAAAGTTAATTTTTTTTCTCCTGAAACTCTGACACCTTCATCGGTAGCAAGTTTTGTTCTATACTATCGCCAACAAAGTTAGTGTAATTCGTTCGACTTCAATTACATGTAATAAAAATAACCACTCTCGGATCTTTTCATAAATTATTCCAGTCTCCCTAGGATGAGCGTAATGCCCAGCGATTACAGTATATCTCAAACTCGCCCACACCCCATAGCCCGTAACGCACTAAAGAAATAAAATCCCGAAGAAAAAAAAAGTAGCCAAGACTGTGCTTAAATAGAAGCAGGCTACCGCGCCTCGTTATTCCGGCTCTCGAGTATAGCGTCGTTATTGTCGCTGACCAAGTGCGTGGACGCGTCGTCCGCAGTTCCCGGACATTTCCATTCAGCCCCTGGCTCTTCTCTTCCCCCTCCCCTTTCCGTCATTTCCCGTGGGACCCCAGAGAGAAAGAGAGAGCACACTTGAAGCGGATTCCGTTTCTATTAGGCGGGCGTACGTGCGCGTCCAGCCCCGTGCGGGGAGCAAGGCCACAGCTGCGAAGCGCTGCTCGACCATTGAGTACACGCTCTTATTGATAATAGCTGGTCTTCAAGTCCAAGCGCTTTGTAGCGAGTAACGCCAATGATCTTTCAAAATAAACCATTGTTCGACGTTTTCTTGACACACGTACCATCTTTTTCGTTACATTGAGGTCGATTTTTTTTCGCTCATATACGTGCATGAGCTTTGTACAGAGACTAGGAGATTTTAAAGGAAAAAAAGCAGACAAATGATTTTAACCACTTCGTATTGAATTTTGAAATTTATTCATTTTTTTTAAATTTTTTTTTGTAAGTGCTTGTGAGAATTATACATAATTTTTATAATGATTTAAATGAAGTCACTAAACCATTTCCATTAGTACAGGTTTTAACAGCTTTGGATATTCTTTATACATGCATACAAATAATGGGCAGGTATCGTTTACTAAAAACAAATAGCAAAAATAAGAGTTTGAAACAATTAATACGACTAAGAAACAGCTTACCTGTCTTACAAGCCTCGTAAGAATCCTTCAATGCATCTAATTTATGATCATTCAGTTTTCTATCCCATTGGGATGAATGTATATAGTGGTCATCAGGAACTTTGCCAGCAATCAACTTAAAAAAATTAAAAATGCAATATATCAATATTGTTTGCAAATAACTGTTAATGTTCAATATTCAAACTTACATATGATTCAGACAGAATGTAACATACTATTGGACACGACGTCTCAATTTTTACTGTATCTTTATAACCTATAAATGTAAAATTAAATATGCAGTACATTAAAACTCAACTCGTTGAATTTGCAAATGTTTGGAGTACATTAAAAATTACCTAGATAATATTTTGACATACAACAGCTCCAATTGGAATACGCACGTGTCTGTAAAAGAATGGTCCGTTACTATTTATGACTTGAAAACATTGAAAAATACAGAGGACAAAAATAACATAAAAGACAAAAACTTACAAAGGTACTATAATAGATTGATATTATTACGCAAGCTGCTTTATCGCAGTCTACTTCTTCTAAAAATAATAAGAAAAGCACAACATTTTTAATGTTTTACAAATTTTGGCTTATGCATGGAAATATAAAAAAAAATAAAAATAATACGTTAGAAATAATTTACCGCACATGAATCTTTACCTTTCATGCAAAGCTCAAAAATTCCGTCGTAAGAGTCATCTTGAAGTGAACCATCCCGTATGAGCATCCCATTGTTATCTAATATCTCGAACGTCTAAAACAAAATAAAACTGGTTATTGAATATTTTTTACCGATTATACAAAATAACGAGTTGTATTTTAGAAAAGAAACCAATGAGTAAAGATTATGTTTATTTATAACTTACCTTGAAATACTCAAACTGTGTGTGTTTTATGATGTTGCAAAGTTTCAGCTCTTCCCTTGTAAAAAGCTCAGTCAGTTTTTCTAACCAAAAACCTGTAATACCTGGGTGCATTGAAGCCCAAGTGTCATTTTTCGAGTCAATTTTTTCGTACTTTTGTAAATCTTGCACCTTCTCCTTAAAAATGTAAATAACGCATATTATTTTGCTTAGAGTTGTATCAAATTCAAAATTATGTATTGCAATAAACTTTTTTCCTAATTGAATTATTTAAAAAAATACAAGTAAGTGCTTTTTTTAATATTTTTGTACTTTACCCCTAGAACAACCGTCAAGCAGATGGCAAAAATAATACTAAATTCCTTCATGTTTAAGTATTACTGATTTTTTGTGATACAATGTGTATACTAAGAAAAAATTTTCGCTAATGGTTAAATGTTTAGCGTTCACTTTACTTTAAGTAGGCTTTTTATCTGAGTAGAGAAAGATTTAGATATTATTATATAAAGCATGACATCATTGGTTTTTTCTCATATTGCATATTATCGAGGTTAGATACAGTAATCATTTATTCAAAAAACCCAAAAATTTACATTGAGGTCGATTTTTTCGACATATATGCATGAGCTCTGTACAGTGACCTGAAGATATCAAAGGAAAAAGAAGAGTGCTTCAAATGATTTTAACTACTTTGTGTTGATCATTCGAATTTATTCATATTTTTTTATAATTGCTTGTAAGAATTATACATAATTTTTCAATGATTTCATTGAAGTCAACCAACAATCTGTGTTTGTAAGGGTCCAAACAGTTTTGGATATTGGTCATACATGCATAAGAGTAATGCGCAGGTACCGTTCACTAAAAACAAATAGCGAAAATAAGAGTTTGAAACAATTAATACGACTAAGAAATAGCTTACCTGTCTTACAAGCCGTGTAAGAATACTTGAATGCAACTAATAAACGTTCATTCCATTCTCTTTCTTGTCTGGACAAAGATACATAGTGGTCTTCAGGAACTTTGCCAACGTGTAACTTAACAAATTAAAAATGCAATATATTAAAATTGTTTGTGAATAACTGTAAGTGTACAGTATACAAACTTACATATCTTTCAGACTGAAAATAACATCGTAAAGGACACGTATCAACTTCTCGTATAATATTATAACCTATAAATGTATAAATAAATATGCAGTATATTAAAATTAAACTCATTGAATTTGCAAATATTTGAGGTGCATTAAAAATTACCTGGATAATATTTTGACATACACATGCTCCACGGAGGATACGCACGTGTCTGTATAAGAATAGTTCGTTGTTAGTATTTTTACATCTTAAAAACTTGGAAAAATGTATTGATCAATAATAATATAAAAAACAAAAACTTACAAAGGTACAATAATAGATTGATATTATTACGCAAGCTGCTTTATTGCAGTCTCCTTCTTCTAAAAATAATAAGAAAAGTACAACATTTTTAATCTGTTTTACAAATTTTGGCTTCTGCATGGAATCAATAAAAAATGAAAATAATACGTTAGAAATAATTTCTATACCGCACATGTATGCTGTAACTTTACCTTTCGTGCAACGCTCAAAAATTCCATCAAACGATTCAATTTTAAATACATTATTCCTTATGAGTACACCATTATCATCTAATATATCGAATGTCTAAGATAAAATAAAATTGGTTATTAAAAAATATTTTTTACCGACTATTCAAAATAACAAGTTAAATCTTAGAAAAAGAAACCAATAAGTAAAGTTTATTTGTAACTTACCTTGGAATACTCATTATTGATGTGTTGTAGCAAGTCGCAAACTATTGACTCTGCCTTTTTTATCAACTCAATCGGTTTTACTAACATCAAATCTTTAAGATCTGGGTACTTTGAAGTCCAAGAGTCATTTTTCGAGTCAATTTTTTGGTACTTTTGAAAATCTTGCACCTTCTCCTTAAAAATATAAATAACGCATATTGTTTTGCTTAGAGTTGTATCAAATTAAAAATTTTTCATTGCGTTAAACTTTATTTTCTGATTAAGTTATTTAAAAAAATACAAATAGGTGTTTCTCACAATAAGTTAATACTCTACCCCAAGAACAATCGTTAAGCAGATAGCAAAAATAATACTCAATTCCTTCATGTTTAAATATTACTGACTTTTTGTGATACAATGTGTACACTAAGAAAAAATTTTCACGAATGGTTAAATGTTTTTCGTTCAGTCCACTTCAAGTAGGCTTTTTATCTGAGTAGAGAAAGATTTAGATATTATTATGTAAAGCATGACATCATTGGTTTTTTCTCATATTGCATATTATCGGAAGTTGATACTAGAATCATTAATGCAAAAAACCCAAAAATTTACAATGAGGTCGATTTTTTTCGCGCATACGTGCATGAGCTCTATACAGTGATCTAGAAATATCATAGGAAAAAGAGGAATGTTTTAAATGATTAAAACTACTTCGTATTGATTTTTCGAATTTATTCATATTATTTATTTATTTATTTTTTTTTATAAATGCTTGTAAGAATTATATATTATTTTCATAATGTTTTAAGTGAAGTCACAAACCAATTCTTATTAGTACAGGTCTAAACAGTTTTGGATATTCTTTATACATGCATACAAGTAATGGGCAGGTACCGTTTACTAAAAACAAATAGAAAAAATAAAAGTTTGAAACAATTAATACGACTAAGAAATAGCTTACCTGTCTTACAAGCCTCGTAAGAATCCTTCAATGCATCTAATTTATGCTTATTCAGTTCTTCGTCCCATTGGGATGGAAGTATATAGTGGTCATCAGGAAATTTGCCAGCATTTAACTTAACAAATTAAAAATGCAATATATTAATATTGTTTGTGAATAACTGTAAGTGTACAGTATACAAACTTACATATCTTTCAGACTGAAAATAACATCGTAAAGGACATGTTTCAATTTCCGATGTATCCTTATAATCTAGAAATGTATAAATAAATATACAGTACATTGAAACTCAACTCATTGAATTTACAAATATTTAGGTGCATTTAAAATTACCTGGATAATATTTTGACATACACATGCTCCACAGAGGATACGCACGTGTCTGTATAATAATAATTCGTTGTTAGCATTTTTACAACTTAAAAACTTGGAAAAATGTATTGATCAATAATAATATAAAAAACAAAAACTTACAAAGGTACTATAATAGATTGATATTATTACGCAAGCTGCTTTATTGCAGTCTCCTTTTTCTAAAAATAATAAGAAAAGTACACCATTTTTAGTCTGTTTTGTAAATTTTGGCTTTTGCGTGGAATCATAAAAAAATTAAATAATACGTTAGCAATAATTTCTCTACCGTACAAGTATCTTTACCTTTCATGCAACGCTCAAAAATTCCATCGCTCTGTTCATCCGCAAGTAAACCATTTCTCATAAGCATCCCATTATCATCTAATATATCGAACGTCTAAAACAGAATAAAACTGGTTATTAAAAAATATTTTTTATCGATTATTCAAAATAACTAGTATATTTTAGAAAAAGGAACCAATAAGTAAAGTTTATGTTTATTTGTAACTTACTTTGAGATACCCCGAAGTGACGTGTAGAAAATGGCAAACTTCTAGCTCTAATCTTTTTGTTGATAACTCTAATTGTTTAACATATGGGTCCATTGAAGCCAAATTGTCATTTTTCGTGTCAATTTCTTCGTACTTTTGTAAATCTTGAACCTTCTCCTTAAAAATATAAATAACCCATATTATTTTGCTTAGAGTTGTATCAAATTAAAAAATTTTCATTGCGTTAAACTTTATTTTCTGATTAAGTTATTTGAAAAAATTCAAGTAGGTGTTCTTCATAATAAGTTGATACTTTACCCCTAGAACAACCGTCAAGCAGATGGCAAAAATAATACTAAATTCCTTCATGTTTAAGTATTACTGACTTTTTGTGATACAATGTGTACACTAAGAAAAAATTTTCACGAATGGTTAAGTGTTTAGCGTTGACTCTACTTTAAGTAGGCTTTTTATCCGAGTAGAGACAGATTTAGATGTAATAATTATATAAAAAGCATGACATCATTGGTTTTTTCTCATATTGTATAATATCAAGCGCTGATAGAAGAATCATTTATTCGAAAAACCCTAGATTTTGCACAACAGTTAATTCATCTTTATCAGTGTATTAAAATGAACGAAATGAATTTCGACTATAGACACATTGCGATTTTAGAATTATTTGCAATTGAAGAATCCGTTTATATACATTGTAAAATAGTTTTATTTCTTTTATCCAATTTTTTTTCACTTGAATGTCCGTCATGACGTTAGTCACGCGTATCACTTGCTCTCCGCGTCCTCATTCAACACTCTCGCATCTAAAGTGACGCACGACGCACACAAATTATGCCAAAGAATCGCGTATTCCGAGAGAAACAAGCGTTAAAAACCCTGCCTTATAGTACGGCTATAAGTATTATCTCCATACCTAATGTAATCGAGGTGGAGAGAAGCTCTAGGGAGAGAGCTCGTCAGACGTAGTCCTTCGGCCGGAACTAACTACTAATGCCGAGCAATTTTTCCACGATTTTACCCGCGCGAGTTATGGACTCGTGAGCATTAGCATGGGAATGGGGTTGCGAGGTCGCTGCCGTCTAAAGCGTCTAAAGCTGCTTTTTCTCCTCTTCTCATCCCTCCAGGATCTTATCATTTTATACAAACCAGTATACTCTTTTTTAAAATATTCAAATGATTAACAAAATAATAATCGGTAAACAAAAAGCCCTCCAAAACTCTCGTAATCCCAATATACCGAAAGAGCCATTAAATAACAATTCAGCCCAGAGATGTGGGGCTCGACACGTGTATCAATCGACTTTAAAGCGCGATTCTCTCCAGCGACGACGTCGAAATCGACGTGGATAGGCACACACATCGTCGGCAACGGCGGCTCTCCTCGATCGGACGCGACGGCAGAGCCGGCTGGTACTCCCGCGGGACTTGTATACAGCCTCCTTGTCGGTAGAACGGGAGCCCCTTGCTGCCGTCATAGACGGTCTGATTTTGCAGCTAGAGTACCCGAGGGACCGGTTTTAAAATTCAGCCCCCATATGTGGGAGCGAGCGAGAGGGTATGTAGAGAGGCGCCGCCAGCTACGCGCGACTCATGTCAATACGTAAACGAGCCTAGAGCCTCGAGAGCTCAAACTGATTACGTGGGCGGCTCTTGTCGCCCTTGCGTGAATCGATGCGGAGCCGAGAATCGACGGACGCGGTAAGATATATTGCTTCTTTTTGTTGTTGTTGTAGATTCCGAATTATTGAAATTTTTATACGCTGGAATTAAAAATAATTAGCGGATTCGTCCGAAGTGCACTTGACAAAAAAAAAGGAAACAAGCCATCCGTATTATCCTATATCAGGGAGTACGTGTATCGATGCAAAAGCGCATTAACCAATCGTCCACGCGCGCGCGAGCCACCATAATCACATCGAAAAATCAATCCTTCAGCTAAAATTTCGACGGATACAAAAACGTTTTTACACACGCTCCATACTGTGTATAAATGGCTTGGGAGAGAGCGAGAGAGCAGCTTTTTCAATAGCCCCCCCCCCCCCGTAAAGCCGCGCAGGCGCGCGAGTTTTATCGCCGCGTGAGCTCTTTCTCTCTCGCGCGACTTTCCAGCGTGTTACGCTAATCGTATCGATCGAGCACTCTTAATCCATTAATGAACTTTCCGGGGCTCGCGTTTTACGCCGGCGGCAAAGCGCGAGCCCAGGCTTTTCCAATGGAACGATCTGAGCGGTAGAGAGAGAAACTGCGAAAGCCAGCCCCTGTCAGACCGGCTCAATTCGACCAAGGTAAAACCCACTGTATAGGTGCAAAGTGGCTTGGCAACTGTATCGCTCTTGCCACCCTAAAAATATTGAGTTTTTATTTTTTCTATAATGATGTTTTAGACTTATTGCTTTTTTCCCTGTTCGAATAAAGAAATCAACTGCAAATCAGTGTTATATATTTCCGATGTAATTTTCGTACAAACAATATTTGCAAGCCGAGACAAAATCTTCACGAATGGTTAAATGTTATTCGTTCACTCTAATTAAGGTCAGCTTATTATCTGAGTAGAGACCGATGTAGATATTATTATGTAAAGCATGTCATCATTGGTTTTTTCTGATATTACATATCATCGGGGACTGATACGACAATCATTTATTCGAAATACCCTAAAACAGCTGATCGTCGCGTCCAAACGCTTTGTCACAAATAACGTCAGGGATTACTTTAAATAAACTGTTGTTTAACCTTACTTTGACACACGTATCCTCTTTTTGGTGCAAACAACTGTAGAAATATCTAAAGGTTTTTTACAAAGAATAGTATTTCTAATAAAGTCTTTGAGTTTTTAATATTTATTTATTTTTATAGAGTCTTGCAACAAACTACTTTTAGCCTTTAAAAACTATTTGATTAAGGTATTAATCTTAAAGTATAATCCTCTCTCGTGCAAAAGGCTCTTTCACAGGTACCGTTTACTAAAAAAATAATAATAAAATAAGTAAAATTGGCATTTAAAACGTTTAATACGGCTAAGAAATAGCTTACCTGTCTTACAAGTCTCGTAAGAAGCCTTCATTATTTTAAACAAATCACTAAGGCTTTTATCCATGTTGAGAGAAGCTATTTTCTCATCAGCAGAGGGTTTGCCATCCGTAAACTTGAAATATCAAGAAAAAAATACTTCTTATTTGCGTATAACTGTTACTACATAGTTTTTAGACTTACCCATCCTCTAGACTCCCAGAGACACGCAGCATCACAAGCATCAAATTTTAGTATATTATTATCCATTAATACATCTATAAATTAAATATCCAGTACATTAAAATTAAACTGATTAAATTTGCAAACATTCGGAATGCATTAAAAATTACCTGGATAATACTTCGAGATACAAGTGCTCCAATCAGGATCATCTTCCTGTATAAGTACAGTTCATTATTTTACAAGTTAATTGTTTTGTTAACTTAGAAAAATATATATTTAGAAAACAATTAATATAAAAGATAAAAACTCACATAGTCTCTATAATGAATTGATATTAGTAAGCAAGCGGCTTTATTGCAGATTCCCTCTTCTAAAAATAATACACAACATTTTTAATAATTTATAAAAATGCACAACAATATTTACCTTTCATGCAACGCTCATGGTCTTCTTTGCTCAACGAACTAAAATCAGGTCTAGGTTCCCCTACAATTGTTCCATTATTTAAAATCTCCAACATCGAGAAAAAAAAATTGGATATTAAAAAATATTTTTTACCAGTTATTCGAAAAAACAAGCTGTATTTTAGAATGAGGAAACAATAAAGAATGTTTAAGTTTATATGTAACTTACCCAATTCTTTTTTTGCAATGTACAAGCCACTGCACAAGCTGCTTGCTGTCCACTTATTTTATAATCGCCACGTAATATATTTTCTGAAAATAAACGTTTGTTGATGAACTATATTAACTTTGATTTGAATAATAAGTATATTTTTAATTAGAACTTTTGATATAAAAAGTTACCTTTGTTAATTGGATACTTTGTAGCACAAGTTTCATTCACAAAGAAACCAAAAATGTCATACGCTTTAGAATTTATTGACGATTCCTTGAAAATACAAACACGCATATAATTTTGCTAACAGACATATCAAATTCAAAATTGTGCTCGGCATTAAACGTTTTATTATAATTTTGTTTGAAAAAATAGATGTAGGTGTTTATCTGAAAATAAGATAATATTTTACCCCGAGCACAAACGTCAAGCTGATTACAAAAATAATACTGAATTTCTTCATGTTAAAGTAAAATTTATTTCTTGCAGTACAATGAATTATAGCAGTTTCATGCCGAGACATGCCAAGACAATATCTTCACGAATGGTTAAATAACATTCGTTGACTCTACTTTAAGTCATCTTTTTATCTGAGTATAGAGATTTAGATATTATTATGTAAAGCATTACATCATTCGCTTTTTCTTAGATTGCATATTATATCAGAAACTGATACGAGAATCATTTGTTCTTTGAGTTTATAATGATTTTTCATTTATTTTTATAATGTCTTACAACAAATTACGTTTTGGCTTGGAAAACTATTTGATTAAGGTCTTAATCTTATTTTGTAATCCTCTCTCGTGCAAAAGGCTCTTTCGCAGGTACCGTTTACTAAAAAAAATAATAATAAAATAAGAAAAATTGGCAACGTTTAATATGACTGAGAAATAACTTACCTGTCTTACAAGCCTCATAAGAAACCTTCATTATTTTAAATAAATCACTGAGGCTTCCATCCAAGTCGGGAGAAGCTATTTGCTCATCTGCAGAGGGTTTGCCATCCGTAAACTTGAAATATCAAGAAAAAAAATATTTATGTTATTTGCGTATAACTGTTACTACACAGTTTTTAAACTTACCCATCCTCTAGACTCCCAGAAACACACAGCATCACAAGCATCTAGTTTCAGTGGATTATTATCTATTAATACATCTATAAATTAAACATTAAATACATTCAAACTCAATTTATTAAATTCCCAAATATTTCAGATGCATTGAAAATTACCTGGATATAATGTTTCCATACAAGTTTTGTACTGAAGATTTCCATGTACCTGTGTAAGAAAAGGTGATTGTTATTAATTTTACAAATTAACTTTTTAAAAAACTTGTATAAGGCAAAAATAATATGAGAAGAAACTTACACCTTTTTTGTAAGCTGCTGATGTCATTAAACAAGCTGCTTTTTTGCAATTTCCTTCCTCTAAAAATAATAAAATCAATTCAAAATTTTTAAATATTGATTGCCTTACAAATTTAGGTTTAGGAGCAAATGCACATGAATATTTACCTTTCATGCAATGCTCATGGTTTTCTTTTCTCAACATACGAATAAAACGATCTTCAGTCTTCCCTAGGAGTGTTTCATAGTCTAACGTCTTCAACATCGAGAAAAAAACAAAATGGATATTTAAAAAATATTTTTTATCGGTCACTCAAAATAACAAATTATATTTTAAAAATGAGAACAAATACATAGAATTTAAATTTATTTGTAACTTACCCCATATTTTTGTTCCAATAAACAAGCAAATGCGCAACCTACTTGCTGTCCACTTCTTTTATAATCGATTCGTGATATATTTTCTGAAAACAAACAATTTATGGTTAATTATATAATTAAACTAATAAGTACATTTTCACTTTAAACGTTTGAGATAGAAAAAGTTACCTTTGATAATTGGGTACTTTGTAGCACAAGTTTCATTTACAAAATAGCCGAAAATGTCATATATCTTGGAATCTGACGGTTGTTCCTTAAAAATACAAACATTCATACAATGTTGCTAAAATATGAGCTATTTTATTTGAAGTAATACATGTAAATGTTTATTACAATAAGTGAATACTTTACCCCAAGAACAACCGTTAAGTAGATAACAAAAATAATACAGAATTCCTTCATGTTTTAGTACTACTGAATTTTTGTATGCTGAGAAAAAATCTTCACAAATGGATAAATGTTTTCCGTTCACTTTACTTTAAGCAGACTTTTTATCAGAATAGAGACAGATTTGCCGTTATTATATAAATCATGGTAGCATTGGCTTTTTACTTACGTTAAATATATTATCTAATCACATGTTCGGTTGCGAAGAGGAAAAGGCCACTGCCGAGGGCGAGTAATGTGCGAGCGTGTACACAGCACACTCGGTGCAATATCAAGCTAATAATTTTGTATTTTTCTTCATATTCATTCACAAACCTGTAAAAGAATCACATGCTTTCAAACAAAGGGTTTCAAATAAATCTATCTACTTCACATTAAATATTTGAATTTATTCAAAATATTATTTTTTTCTTTTTTTATATAAGAATTACATTTAATTTTTCAAATGATCTGATTGAAGTTGCTTTGAAAGGTCACGAACTCTAATCATCTCTTGTTCCATGCAGTAGGCTCTTGCGCAGATACCGTTCACTAGAAAAAAAGAACGTAAATTTAAATTTTCTAACATTATACATGGCTGATCAATCACTTACCTGTCTTGCAAGTCTCGTAAGAATCCTCCAACACTTTTTTTGAAGTGAGATAATTGTAAGTGTTTAATGGTAAAGTGTAATTTTTTGGAATCTCGCCATCGTTATTAAACTAAATACATAAATCTATTATAAATACAAAATATTTATATAATTTGCGAATAGCTGTTACAGTACAGTTTTAAACTTACAAATCCATAAGATTTCCAATAACATGCAGTGGTACATGCCTCAAATTCCGCTATATTATCTGCAAAAAATATTAAATGAAACGTTTAGTATTTTAAATCCTAATTCTTAAAGCATATATGAATTAATTGCTTTTGCGAGCATTTGGATTACATCCACATTTACCTTGTTTTGGATGAAGGACCAAAACACAAATCCCTACCATATCATCTTCACGTTCCTACGTAAAAAAATATGGTTGTCATTATTTTTTTAAAAGTAGCTAACTTGAATGTTTGGAAATATGAACGGTACAAAAAGAAAATAAAACACAAAAAACTCACCAACTCATAGTACAGTAGTTGCATTTCTATACAAGCTCCTTTTTTGCAATTTCCCTCTTCTATAAAAAATAAGATGATTAAAATTCTTTTTTATAACTGACCTACCTAAGTTTTGACTCATTTGTCGTATGATTATAAAAAAACAATATAAAATTAAGATTATACGTGATTTTTACCCCTCTCACACTGCTCATAATCTTCTTCATCCCAACTGTTCCATCCATGTACGATTGTTCCATTATCGAACAACTAAAAAAAATCATTTGATATTAAAAAATATTTTTTACCCGTTATTCAAAATAATAAGCTGTATTTTAGAAGATAAATCAATAAAAAAGGTTTGAGTTTATTTGTAACTTACCTCATTCTTTTCTTCCAGTATACAAGCTACTGCACAACCTCTTTGCTCTCCACTTCTTTTAAAATCGCTTCCCGGTATATTTTCTGAAAACAAACATTTTTTTGGTTAACTAAATTATTTTTAATTTACATAATAAGTACACTTTCAAGTAGAATTTTCGACGCAGGAAAAGTTACCTTTGATAATCGGATACTTTGTAGCACAAGTTTCATTTACAACATAGCCGAAAATGTCATATTTTTTAGAATCTGGCGGTTGTTCCTTAATAATACAAGAACACATATTATTTTACTACCAGATGTATTTTCTTTGAAATTGTTCATTGCATTAAATTTTTTTTCTGATTATTTTATTTGAAAAAAATACATATCGGTGTTCTTTATAACGAGTTAATACTTTACCCCAAGAACAAACGTGAAGCAGATAGCAAAAATAATACTGAATTTCTTCATGTTCAGGTGCAATGAATGTAGCAACTTTGGTGCAAATAGCAGTTGTATGCCAAGACAAAATCTTCATTAATGGTTAGATGTTATTCACTCATGCTATTTCAAGTAGGCTTTTTATCTGAGTCAAATTTAGATATTATATAAAGTATGACATCATTGGTTTTTTCTCATATTGCATATCATCTGAAGCTGATACGAGAATCATTTATGCCAAAAACCCCAAAATTTAAAAGATAGTTTTTGTTTTTTTTCTAATATTGCTTTTAGTTTTAGCCTACTGTTCTTTTTCTCTTAGAAAAAACTGATTACATTTTTTTGTGCTCCAGTACTGACCGACATAATCCTCATTAAAATTGCAATTTCTTAAAAATCAGATTATATACGATACTTCAAACTTTTTTAATTCCCAACGAATGTATTTTTTTTCCATTCAGCAAAATTTTCTTAGACGCTATAATAATCCACAAGTCAACATAATCAGCTCGTCTATTCTAAACTAAAAATTTCAATTTCCATTTGCGTAGCTTAAATAAATAAATAAAAGAAGAGAAAAAAGAAACGAAGAGAGATTCACAGAGAAGCGCGCAAGAGAGAGAGAGAGTCGAGGGAAACAACGGGGCATGCAAATCGAGGGAAATCCGTTTATCGCCTGGGCAAATAGCCGATAGTACGGGGATGCCTTTGGCTGTCCTTGATTCTTCGCAGCCTTCGCGTGTATACGCCAGTAGCTCTCTGTCGCCGACTCGTCGAACGCCTCAAATATTTATCTTGTCGGGCAACGCCTCTCCCCCTTTCACTCTTTCACTGGGCTTTCACGGAAAGCGCACGCATCAATTCTAACGCGTTTCCATCGACTTATGACGCATCGCCTTGTCGACGCGTCAGTCCTATATACGCATCGTGTATACCTTCTCTCCCTTAACACCAACTATTGGCTGTGAAAAACAAAGCTATAATCTCGAAGAACTTTGCTTTGCCATTTTTTCCTTCTTTTTCATTCTCGACTAAATAAACAAAAATTCGTGGAAGAAAAAAATAAACGAACGAGCCCAAAGCAAAGTGTGTACCCGTCGTTTAAGGGTGTGGGAAACAGTTTTGGGATAAGGAGGGGCGTGAATTTCGGCCGCGTGCTTCTGACACGCAGCAGCCCCCTACCCTCTCTTTGGATAGAGTCTTCCAGCCTGCTGCAATCAATTTATTTTACCCGGCTGCTCGTTAATTGTTAAACTTAGATGGGCGGTTGCAGCCGTGGAGGAACGAGCTCGCGGTCCAACTCTAGCAGCTATGTGAAGACACGCGCGTTGCCTGCGCTTAGCACCAGATTCCTCGCGAAATATAGACGTTTCGCTCTGGAGTTACCGAGTGTAAAAAATTAAAAATCATTGATAAAGAAGGTTTTTGACTAATACGAAAATGACGAGAGGGAAGGTTCACTCGCGATCGGCTTGCTAAAAAGACGGAGAGAGAGAAAGAACGGCTTCACCGAAGATAAGGGAGGGAGGATCTGGTTACCCCGAGCTGTAATTAAAATGATGATTGGGGGAACGCCGAGGTACGGTGTGTACGGCTCGTTGACCAATTCTTTTCGCAAGGCTCGCTTTTTACGCTTCTCCTCTTCTTAAAGGGAGTCTCGAGAAGCGTCTGAGTAGCGGTTCTGTCACTTCACGGACGTCTCTCCCGCCCTCGCTTTTTTCGGACGTCGACTCCTCTCTCGGTTTATGCTTCGTTTGAGAAAAACGGAAACTTTCGTAACTTTTTTCCCTCCTCCCTTTTCTTTCGCGTCTCGAGGTAATGCGATTATCGCGTGTTAATCAGACCACTCGTTTGTACGATTGTACCGGGGGAGCTAAAAATCAAAAACCCTAGGATTATTGAAATATTACGGAGACATCCCGAACATTTGTAATGCTCAAAGTTCAAGGACGATCTAACCTGGGTGTAATCAGCCAAGCCGAGCATATAAATTGTTTAACGCCCACCTTTCGTCGGCCCCTTACACGCGTGCCTGTAACTCAAGACCAACCCCGAAATATCGACATCCATTACAGGCGAGTAATAGTATAGCCGGTGTAAGTTTAGCGAGCGACGAGCACGGGCTATTCCTGCACGGAGAAGAGTCGCGTACGTATATACGTCCCCGCGGGTACACTTGACCGGAAATATGTGCGCAGCGTGCCATAAAAGAGACTTATGCTTTTATCGCGATTGTCCAGGAGCCCGGCCATCCTCGTAAAAAGTTGTGTATGAGGAGCAAAAAAAAAGGGGGGGGAACAAGGAGGGTGAACTTTGTTCTCTCCCAATAGTCGTCGAGCCTACGCGGTCGTATATACGCGGAGAGCAGGGGATATGGAGAAAGTCGGGGCCCCGCACTGTCCGGACTTATCTTCGGCAGTTTTGATGGAGCTTTTTTTCACTCGCGGCAACGGCCCCAGTCTTTCTCCCTCTCTTTCTGGACACAGCAGTATATCCGTTTTTATGGAAATCGAACGCTTCGCTTTGTCACCCCTCTTACAACGCAGCGCGCGAACTTTCGGACACTCGCTCCTTTTTATCCCCCGTAGTTTGACTTATCTAACGAAATTAGATCGCTCCAGCGAGATAATGCGAGTGGCAGGGTCGGGGGTAAGAAAAAAAAACCACGCGCTTAACGCTGAGACGAGCCGTTTCTTTCCAAATTTACGAGGAGAGAGAGAAAAAAGTAATTCGGTACGACCGCCCGTTATCCCCGCGGCCCTTATGTACGTCTCTCCAACTCCCGGTACATTGTCTGCTATTGTAGCGGCCGAGCACGCACGCGGGGCCATGAATTTTTGACAAGGCCCTCAGCAGCCCCAGCTGGCCGCCGCCGGTGTGCGGGGAAGGGCCGCGCGCGCGCACCGCCTTCGCGAGAGCTCTGGCCTAAATTATTAAGCGACGCCTCTTTGGCTTGGGCTTGAGAAGCTACGACCAAGACCACTGGCTTCTACTCCTGAATGCTTTTCTACTCGTGTCCTGCAATTGTGTGTTTGACTTATCTGCACACTGGCGTGATTCTTCGATTTGCGCGTATGGCGCTTTCAATAAGTAGTAACTACTAACAAATAGTAATTGTTATTAGAATATACTTTTGTTCTTAGTACGTGACATCTTTGAGGCTTTAACGAACTAGAGTGTGTGTTTATTTAAAAAAATAGCGAGATTTGTAAATTGTGAAAAATACAAATTTTGTAACCATACTTTTTGTTATAAAAAATGTGTTATAAAAAAATATCGGTAAAACTAGCGGATTATTTGCACACTACGACAATGTAAAAGTTTTTATCGATGAAAGGAAACATGTCCTTTTCATGATATACTACCCTCGGGGATAAAACAGATTCCTGTCGTATCGAAAGAAAGTAAATGTATCGCTAAAATTGATCCCGTAAACTACTTTGTTGGTCACACATTGATATCGATTATAAACAATTTCAAATATTCAAATTTGCTATTAACCGCTTTTTTTAAACAAAAGGTAGTTTTTAGAAAGTAGCACACGTATGCACAGGACTCACTTTTTCCATCTCGTGACCAACAGGTCTTTCACACAAGTTCTGTATAAAATCGTATCAATATTCCCGTCGACTGCCAGCAAACGAAAAACCAGAGGCTTAATTAAAACCGTTTCACTAATTATTACCCGATAATGACATCCGCTCGGGATTGATTCATATTCGCCAAACGTATAAGCGCACGTACACATAGCCAACAAAAGAGAGAGAAAGAGTACACAAGTTCGCGGAATCCCCTTTCACGAGTTATTCGGAGTTCCCTTTTGGAATTCCTGAGCAAACGTGTCGCGCTTACCGAGCACGCGCACGACTATCGGGGGCTCGTTCTCAAGAGCAGCTCGTTCGCCTGAGAAATTTAAATCCCTCCCGAATTGGTTTTTCAAATTTTTCACATGGGCGCTCGGAAGCTATCGTCGTTCTTGTATTTTCCTCCTGTATATGCGACAGTTTTTATTTTATTTTCCCATCGCCAAAATACCAAGGCTAAATTAAATTTTTATTCGAAAGACCACGGGACACTCGCTTGGTTGTACACTGAGAGAAAAAATTCGTTACAAGAACTGCCTATATTCCGTTGTCATTTCATTTGAAAGTAGACTTTCACATAAATACAGCTGATCTTATGG